>JASCZW010003816.1:0-292569 GCA_034211315.2 Aedes japonicus
GTATTTGTTCGTCTTGCCGTCTACATATTGATTCAAGAGCTCACCTCACCCAAAACGAAGAACAAAGCGTAGCCGGCGGCTCAAGGATGCCAACTGTTCAGACCATACCTGATGTACCTGATTCGCAAAGCTATGAAAGTTTTGTCACGATACCATCAGCGTCAACGCTAACCACAACTCAATCAAATGAAGACTTCACGATGCCTGTAGACGTCGAAATATTCAACCGAGGAATAGCAGCTATTCGTGTTTCACCTATAGATATAGGTAAGGTTAAAAATGTTCACTATCCATCCATCCTCTCGTAATATATTATACTGAAAATATGCAAATTAAACATTTTAGCTTCATTATAATTTCTGAAGAACTAAGACATGATTCAGTCGCTGTTAATTTGTTTATTGATAAAATGATAAACTTTTTACAAATTGATCAAAATAAAAACAAAAAAAAAATAATTTTATGTCAGATGGTGCTGCTTCACAGTATAAAAACCGAAAAAACTTTTCTAGCCTTTGTAAATTTAAGTCAAAGTATGGTATTGACGCTGAATGGCATTTTTTCGCTACATCGCACGGAAAAGGTCCATGCGATGCTATTGGAGGTACGATAAAACGCATGGCTACCAGAGCAAGTTTAGCCAAAGAACGCGAACACCCGATAAAGACTGCAAGAGAGTTGTTTAATTGGGCAAACAAACGAAAAGAAGAAGAACTTACAAAGTTGTCATTTTGTTATTCTACTACAGAAGAATACGAAAATATGTCTTTGCAGCTAAATAATCAATATAATAATGCAAAAACAATTCAAGGAACTCAAAAATTCCACTCATTTCTTCCTCTATCAGAAAATACAATAAAGGCAAAGCTTTATTCAAACTGTCCTGACAATGATGCCAAAATATTCGATATTGTTAAGAAAGTTGTGTAAACAATAATTTTATAAAAATACAGGAATAAAAATAAACTGATGATATCCAACATATAATGTTATTTTTTATTGCGCGCAATCACCATCCCTGAAAAATAAGCCTTATTCGCTCTTTTGAATCTTGCTAATTGAGGAGCTTTCATTTGCAGTTCTCAAAAAGGTGTATCTCGAAATCGAGTTGTCTCATCGGTTTGATGTCTGTGGCGATGTTCGGCAATAGATAGAAAATATGCACAGTATAAACACATCCAGTTTAACTGGATTAAACTGTTAGGCGATATGCAAGAGTTGAATGCACATTTTCAACACAATACACCAAAAATAACTGGAAGAAATCATTGTTCCTGATAGTGGGATTTTGCAACTTGTTTTTCAAAATACTTTTAAGGCAAAAAATTTCACTCGAATCTTTAAGCTGTTAGTGTCATTTTAACTTAAAATTTTCCAATCTTTTCGAAAAAAATACTTTTGAAACTGAAAAAATACGGAGTACATCTGAAAAGGGCCAAAACTTATTAAGTTATCAAAAAAATCAATATTAAATCAGTAATATCTTCTAAACGGTGCATCTTAGAAAAATGTTACCGAATTACTTTTTGCTTGCAAATTTGATGAACTTTCATAAAATTAGAGTGACAAACTTTTTTGACTTTTCTTAATAGCTTTTTTGAAAATTGTAATTTTTTTAAAAAAATTTTTTTTCATTGTAACCTATTTTTCTCCAGAACAATCTACTGTGCACTAGATATCATTTTCAGTCAGCTATAACATAAGAATAATTAAAAAATTATTGACATGTAACTTTTAAGGGAAAATCTATATTTTAGATCAAAACACAAAACCAAACTTTTTTTTACCGTGCATATTTTTTCCATATAGCACCAACAATTGTCTAAAACTTCGCCGAAGACACCAAACCAATCGGACAAACCGTTTCCGAGATACAATTTTTTGAAGATATCATGTGCATTTTTCATAGGCCCTTCTCATAAGTAAGGCTAGATTCAAAATGGCGAACCAAGTATGCAAAACGGCGTTTTTCTTCCCCAAAAACTTGTATGCAAGGTTTTATGCAAATCAAAAAATACAAAAAATAAAAACTGGAAATATTTCCCACTTGTTCGTGGAATCGCTCTAATGTGGAAAAATCAATGCATTCTTTAAGATAACCTTTCAATTTCAATTTCATAAATTTCAGGAAATCCAGGATGAATTTATCAAATATATTTGTTTTCATTTTGTTTTTGTTGTAGTAAATTCGCATAATTTCCGAGGTTTTATGAAGGTTCTCAAGTGGTCATAACATCTTTTACAAGTGCATTTTCAAAATCTTTATAATCTAATAAAGTTTTAATGAATTTGTTTTCACAACCGTCTAAAGAGGGGGCCACTTTGTACATATGTTGGTTATAAAGATGCATAGGAGAGGTGTTGGTAGAAAAAAACAGTTTTGAATGTAGCTTTATCGACAAACCAGGAGGAGTGCTATATGGCTGGAATAGAACTAAAATTGTTGCTTGGAACTGTATACAAATATGTGTTCCAGAAACCAGACACCAGATGGCATTAATGAGTTGAGAGACTTCTACACTGAAATATAAAAACTACAAGGGACACCCGAATCAGGTTGTACGCAAAGGTGACGTTGGACTTCGTAGAAATTCGTAATTAATGTTATAATCATTTGTTTCAATATTTCGTGACAGTTGCCATTTGTAAAATTCATATTTGGCATGCTAGTCTTGGCATAAGCTTGCTCTATATTTGTTCTTCGCAATAATATAAAGACCGTTTAAATTTCCGAATCGTGTTTAAAACAAAAGATTTAAGGTATGAGACGAAGGGAAAGCTGAAACCTTTAAGCCACCGGTGGCTTCCAATTGACAGCAATTTGGAAGTATGTTAGATATATTCCAATGCAGTTAAACTCTTTAGCAGGGAAAATCAAATTTATCATATTAATAGAGCAGATTTTAAATGGTCCATGTTTGATCGATTTTGTTTGGATCTGTCGTAGGACCCATCCAAATCTTTACTAATATTTAGCGACAATTCATTAGCAAGCAATACTAGCGTCATATTTTCAACAACTGTTTAATTGAAATCAACCATCTTTTAATTACAGTTACAAGTTACTAGTACAGTAATGCTAATGTTGCTAGTTAATGCATTTTCAACACATATTAGCGACGCTGATGGTGGCTGGTTTATACCGTTCATACCACTGAACGGCCTTACCGAAAGATGCCTGCTAACTAAATCACACTTTTTTCGCTCGTGGTTGTGCCAACCGGCTGGCTACAAATTCACCACCGGCTTGGTTAACCGACTGCGTAACCAATAACTGCCTAGTAACGGTTTTCCAGCCACAGGCGATAGAGCCATCAGCTACCTGACCAATAATTGCTCACTAGAGCACCATCCAGTGTACTTGTCACCACCAGTTACCAATTCAACACTGGCTCATTGCCGCTCTGAACAGCTCCAAGGCTGCCGATCTAAAGGAGCATTTTGCATACTACAACCAACTACAACTATAATTGATTTTTTTTTCATTATATGTCTTATATAATAATTTACATTTCTTAAGTGTTTTGAATTCTTCAGCTTTGTTTAAGTGTTTAAAATGTTTAGCATGTTTTATGTTTTAAGTTAATTTTCAGATCAGCCCTTGGGGCATTTTTAGTTAAAATTTGATAACCTACTTAACCTTCAACAACAACTACAATTTGAAAAGCCTAAGGATGGGGAACCAGATTCCCAATGATCTGGTGATTCGATGTCAGGCATCGTGCTCTGTACCGATTAATAGACTCACTTAATCGCTCTTCGAGTAACTTTATCTCAGCCACACGGTGGACCTCAGTTTTTCTTGTCCTCGGAGGGGTGTTCAGGATTATCCTAAGGAACTGATTCTGAACACACTGAAGCTTAAGATTATATGTTTTTGCGCAACTCTCGCAGACTGGCGTGCCGTATTCGGTGACCGGGAGAATGATTTGCTTGAAGACAGCAAGCTTGTTTTTCAGGGACAATGTAGAGCTTCTGTTGATCAATGGGCACAGTAGCTTCAACAAAACGTTGCACTTTGTGACAGTTTTGTCAACCTGCTCCCTGAAAATCGGTTTGCTGTCTAGATAGACGCCAAGGTAGACAGCTGAATTGGTTCATTCAGGCTTACATATTTTACAATCCTCAGGCGGAACAATTCTAGGAGAATTGGAGTGCGAAAATAGGATGACCTGGGTCTTCGCTGCGTTGATACAGATCTTCCATTCAGTGATGTATTCTGACAGGATATTCAAGCTTCGTTGCAGTTTCGCGGTAAGCGCTCTTGATACCCTACCATTGTGGACGACTGCGGTATCATCGAGAAAAAAAAACGACAGAGATTCATTTTCAGGGAGAGGGTATGTCCGAGGTGAAAAAGTTGAACAGAAGTGGACCTAGTATACTTCCCTTCGGGACGCCGGCGGAAATCTCTTGCGCATCGGAAACTGCACCTTGCAGTGAAACACGGAATTTCCTGTCCGACAAATAAATTTTAATTATCTTTACCAGAAAGATCGGAATAATAATATAATAATATGTACACCAAGCCATCAATGATGACACAAAGGCCTTCTCGATGTCGAGAAGTGCAATTAGAGATAATTTTGATACATACTTGTTCCGCCTGAGGATTTTGATGACTCGATTAAGTAGGTGGACTGTTGAACGACTACTTCGGAAGAAGAATTGTTCGTCGAGCACGATGTTGAGCTCGCCGGCAGATGAAAAAAGCCGATGGTAGATCTCTTTCTTAAACAGCTTGATTTATCCTGAGAGATGGGTGATGATGGCGACATCGAAATGTCGTTCCTGTTGAAGAAGTGCGGATGGAACAAGCATTCCGATTGACGATGCTGATGGTTTGTTTATGGTCCATGTTTAAACAGGAACTTCATTCTTCGAGCGACAAGAACGTAATCGGCGGTAGAGCTCTTGGATGAACTCGACCATTTGCTCCGAGTCGTAGAGCTGTCCATCGACGTGGTGGTTCCAGGGAGGTACTGCAAGACGGATAGCATCAACCTGGAGGAGGAGCCAGCGTGGGGTAGCGGCGGCTGCCGCGAATCATTGCTATACGAAGTCCGATGGGCGGTTGGCGTGGCGGTGATTTAATTGCAACGGCGGTAAATTTGGCACTTGGTACCAGATCGTTGGGAAATTTTTCTCGTCCATCCGAGGGGGTGGAAGGCGTGGCGTTGGCCAGGTCGGGACTTGGTGGAGACCTGCTGATGGATCGCCAGAAACTCCGCACGATTGGGATAAGTTTGATTGCTGCCTTCATGATTAGCGCCACGTTGGCGCACTTTGAAGGGGCACCTTCGTCCGTCGGTGCACAATCCTTCGGCACTTTTGCCACACCGAGGTTTCATGTGGCAGTTTCGGGTTCCGTGACCGAACACAAGGCAGTTGTCACACTGCGTCACGTCGTACTGCTTCGGGCGATACCGGTCCCGCTCGACGATAATGTTGAATAGGGCCTGCGTTATCATCAGGCCCACCATCAAACAAAACCCTTCACGAGGTGGATAAGATAGAGTTGGTCCCGATAGTTTCCCTGTTGCTGGCGTCAGATGGGAAACACCTTCTGAGTCTTCAGTGCCACCGCTTGCAGCTCGGCGAAGATTGCCTCCGGAGTGAACTCCGAAGGGCCATGCCGAATTACCTCCAGCGGTTTGCTTCCGGGTGCATAGTGCGTGTAACACTCGTATCTCCTTGCGACTAGGTGAGCTCCAACAACACGGTAGTCGATTTCCGTTGAGCACATAATTTTTGAGCCCGTACTGCACAGTTTGAATAGCGGTTTAATTTTTTAATCGCTGTAAGCTCGGTCCAAAGTGCAACGATGTCTCTAGACGTGCTGACAAGTGGCGGGATCTTCACCTTCTTTGTACCGGTCCGGTGAACCGGAGTCTTCATACCGTAGCCGCGTGCAGCTGCTCGGTTTCAGGTTGGCTTCAGGAGCTGATGCCGCTGGTGCGGATGTCAACATGTGTTGATTTTTTCGACCCATTGCCACGGCAACAGGTCAAGCGAAAAAGGTTGCTCAACTTTGCAGCCCTTTCTTCTGGCTTGCTGCCACTAATAAATTAGTAAGCGCAGGAGATAGTTTACACAATCGCGAGATATCGGACGAGGGGGAGAAACGGGATAAAAAACGAAAAAAGAGCGATAACCACGACCGTACGTGTCGCTTGTTCGAACTGGGATGAAGTATTTTGCATAGGTGTACTACCCCTTTTGTTATCGTTCACTGTCACTGCTGCGAATAAAATTTCCCTTACTTACATTTGAAGTCTGTGATAGGAAAATACTTGACATTAGGTAGGGTTACTCTGCAACATGGAATTATAAGACATCACCTTATAATCTCGTTATTTTCAATTGTTTTTTTTTTTGTTGAAAACCAATAATTTGCAATATTGGAAAAAAAAACTCTTAGAAATATTTCCGATCGATTTCTTTTTTACGAAACAAAGAGAGTCAACATTGGTGAAATGCATACCTAGAGATATCATATTAAATCATATTCACATTAAATTATCGAACAAAACTATCGTACCAAACGTAAAGTTGAATTGATAACGATGAAATTACTGCATAATTTACCTTTACTGGCACTATGAGCCAGCCATTAGGCTAATCAGGATACTCAAATATGTTTGGTATAATTTTTACCATGTGCCTACCCACTGTTTAGCATAAAACAAATATTCATGCATGCAAACTACCAAAAAAAATAGACTTTCCTATACATTATTTCTACCGCTTTATTAAATGATTCAGAAATCTACCGGATTTACTATGTAAATTTATAATATACGATTAATTTGCATGATAACGAACAGAAACTGACTACTTTTCCCCTCGAACTGAAAATTGTTGGGGTGCGTTAAGTATGCTAGCTTTAACGTGCATGGCGTCCTTCCTCTTCGTGTTTTCACTGGCACTAGTCTCGTTCTGAAAATAGAAGGTTATCCATGCTCTGCTTTAGCAAACATTTCAATTCATTCTACACTTTGTACGATTTATAGTGAAAATTCAATGTGGTGAAAAACATTGTTTGGAAAATGTACTCGTTCCCTTAAAAACACAAGAACCAACACATGTTGCTAGTTCCAGCCTATCGATGACACAAGCAAAACTCCAGTCTTGGCTTGTGCTAGAAATTTTCTTCAGGTGGCCTCTTTTCACATCAACTTCATTCTAGCCACTACGGTGATGGTGAGGCGCATTGAGGAGATTTTTAATGTCTCCCTGGGGGTTATTGTCTCTACTATGGTTTTTTATATCTCATATCAGCAGACGGGATCGAACCGACCTGACCGAACGATGAGTATAAAAAGATTAAAATAAAGGACACACGCCACTAGCAAAAAAAAAGAATCGGCCCATCGACTTCAATTACTATTGAACCTTGTAGGTCATTGCGAATAGATTACTTCCACAGATAGCTTTGGATTGAAACCGTTTTTGCTTATGTTTGATGTGAGCAACATGGCGTGTGAAGATGATTCCGGGCATGATTTTCCACGAAAAAAGGAATGTATTCAAATTCTTTCGGTAAAATAATCGGTTTGAAAAAAAACCCTTCAGCACAATCCCACACGCGACATGCCGCTTCTATCAGCTACGATCAATCGAACCTTTTTAGTTTTTACATTCCTATGACCATTTTCGGAGCACATACATGATAGCATCGACCACGACTGATGTGACAACCCCAAGCAACAGGAAAATGAACATTGAACGAAATAAAAATAATCATTCGATACTTGCCAGCCAGCCAGCAGGTAAATCATTGGACCCGTTCGTCCATGACATTGCCTTGGGGAGGTGAAGAACACCAGGAGCATCGAATGGTACTGCTGAGCTGCTTTTCCATCACTTGCCCCCGCTTACCGCAGCGGTCATTGAAAAGTGTGGACTTTTGCCGGTTTCCACTTTCATTCAGCTGGCACCAGTTTCGTTCAAACGTGGAGGATGATTCAATTCATTTATATGGGAGCCTTAATGGATTTTTCTGATAGTCTGTTTTTTTATGAATAATGTAATGGTCATTTATCAGGTTGTTTGCAGAAGGTGTATTGAAACATCTGCGCTGGCAATAGTTCAAGTTAAATAGTTTGTACGGCTTTGAAAATATGTTATGTTTTTTGCCATTGTATTTCTGTACATTTTGGAGCTTTTTTTGTTATTGAGATTTTAGAAATTGGTAAGTTATGGTTTTGTAATGATTTGTTATGATTAATTTCTCCATTTTATATAAAAGCATTCGATTGTTGCTATTTTGTGATTAAGTTCATGTAAACCGTACACATAATTGTATTTCAAATAAGCTTACATGATAAACGCATGCTGCCTGTGAGCGCTTTTTTTTGTTTTTTTTTTTTCTTTTTGACGCGGCTGGGTAGCTGGTTACCCGTTCTGCTTACTGAGCAGATGGTCAGGAGTTCAATCCCAGGCCCGTCCCCTTCCTTGCCGTTTGTCGCTTGTCTCTTTCTATCACCACTAGATTTAAAATAAAAAGCAGTCTACTGTGCTTTCTTTCATTGATCGCTTCACTTACCACAGAGCGTTTCCAGATGAAATCAGCCGGAAAAAGTGAAAATCTTGTACGACCCTCTCCGATTTGGATGAAACTTTGCACATGTCTTCGGAATTGGTGATGATGGATTTTCCGCGGGTTAAGGGAATTTTTTGACTCAAGACATTTTTTTCAAAAGGGCGTATGTGTTTTGTCATGCCTATTTTTCAAAAAATTATAACTCGAAAACCGTTGGTTGTAATAAAATTGCGTCTGAGAAGAAATTGTAGATAATTAATTTGACTTTATGAAAAAAATATGAATACTGTAAAAAAAAATTTTCTTCAAAAAAAATCAACAATTAAACTTAAAAATCAATTAGCAAATTTGTCCAACGTACGATTTTTATAAATTTTTTTCAAAAAGGCTTTGAGTCATAAGAAGAAGAATAAAATTTGTTTTACGATGAAAAAACTTTAGATAAAAAAGTTCTTAGAAGTAAGAAAAATTCAAGTTTTTCAATTTGTTGTTTTTGCATGAATAACCATATTTTAATAATATAATACGAATTTTTTTAGTGATTTTAAACATAAATGATCTTGGTGAGCAACATTCTATATGTACCCTTTTTCGAGATAATTTGAAATTAATGTCGAAAAAATGGCTTTTTCCATGAAAATATCCCATTTTCAAAAGTTAGTCATGATTGTCCATCTTCAAAAGTATTTTTTTCAAATTGCACATACAATTTTCAACAACTATCCTTTTGACACCAAGAAGATTGAACATCTTTAACAAATTAACGAATCTTAATTACCAAATAAAAATTTTGAGTTGTTTTTTGTTCATACATGATTTATTTAATTTTTCTACTATTTAAAAAAAATGTATTTACATTTTTACAAACACTATTTCCTAACATTCCTATAAATATTATGAAAACTCAGTATTTCGTCAGTTGAAAATATTTTCGCAGCGATTTTGTTATCTGCAACTGGAATGAAGGAGTGATATTTCTGTGTACCAGGAATCATTTTTGTTTGATGATAACTACCACCCCATTCTGCAGCTCCCTCTTCATATTCTTCTTGTGAAACATAGCAAAATGCTATTTTTGTGAAATTTTCTTGATTTTTCTTAATAGCCCAATCATACAAAGTTTTCGCACTTGTTATTGGATGTTCATGTTGTTGGGCCAAGCTTGCTCTTGTTGCCATTCGTTTTAATGTGCCGCCAATTGCATCACATGGTCCCTTACCATGTGAAGTTGCGAAAAAATGCCACTCAGAATCAAGTTTGTATTTCTCTTTAAACTTGCAGAGGCTTGCAAAATTTTTCTATTTTTGTATTGGGAAGCAGCCCCATCAGACATAAAAATGGCCTTTTTTATATTCATTAGTTGATTTAAATACGATAGCAATTTAGAAATAAATACTTGTACCGCAATTGTATCATGTCTTAGAACTTCTGATATTACAACAAAACTTAGATTTTTAAGCATTCCTGACTCCATATAATAAATAACAAACGGATGAATTGTAGCCTGATCACAGACCCGGCAATTCGCATTCGGTCAATAAGAAGCTTAGCTGAATATTTCTCCTGTATTCTGTATTGACTAAACTTGAAAAAGTAAAAGAACTTGACTTATTAATTAAAACTTTGATCGACTCATACACATTATTGTTTGACCAAATTTTGATCGGAACACCCTTTATTAATGTTACCCGTCAGCTTTTGGCTTGAATATTTTCACGTGAGCGTCATCGACACATCCAATAACTTCGGGGAATCCAGTCTTTTCAAAGAATCCCAACTTGATTGCATTTTTATCTTGCTTATTAGTACGAAATGTAATCGCTGTTGATGTCGCACAGATGGATGGTGCGACAAAGTTGATGGTGATGATCTAGTTTCCTTCTAGTGGTTGCGGAGCGGAATAACAACTCGTCGACCAGAACGGGCGACCCTAGTCGATGGAGTCGATGCGTGGGCTGTAGCTGCGAGATCAGGTGGATTTGTAGGCTGCTGTTCTTCCAGTGAGTAGGCGGGCTTCAGTCGGTCATCCCAAACGTTCACTGTCCGCCCTTTCACGTTTACCTTGAAGAATTTTTCGGCTCGGCTAACCACCTCAAACGGACCTTAGTTACCTTCGATTGCGCGTTACCTTCGATTGCTGACACTTCAAGCAGCTCCTGGCAAAATCGATGCTATCTTTGCGGATGCTGGGCCAAACGCATCTGTTCGTCATCTATTTGATTGTGGCACGTATACCGGGGTGCGATAGATGGTGCATGGCTTGCAGGACGACGTTACGAAAAGATTTCGTAACAAAGGGGTGAATGCGATCGCCTGAACAATCACAAAACAACTGTTTTGTGCTGCCTGGAACGGTAAAAAGTTTTAACTTTAAAGAGGTCGGAGATTTACTTTGCTGAATATTCCGGAGTTCTTCGCCAGCAAGTGCGTCGAAATCCAGTGAGAGCACGATTTGGATGGCAGCAATGCGGGAGAGCAAGCCAGCCACGATGTTTTCCTCGTCAACTTTATGCCGGATATTCGTCGTAATTTGCCCAATGAAGTCCAACTGGTGAACTTGGCGATTGGAAGCTTTATCGAGCTTTTGACGGAAAGCGAAGATAATTGGTTTGTGGTCCGTATAGATGTGGCAACTTTGTCCTTCGAGCATGAACTTAAAATGCCGCTCAGCGAGGAAGATGGCAGTTAATTCCCGATCGTAGGTGCTGTAGCAAAGCTGGACTTCGTCGAACCTCTTCCAGAAAAGACCCAGGGGTTGAGCTTGCCCATCGACGATTTGGTGCAACGCTGCACCTGTTGCAATGTCCGAGGCGTCAACCCAAAGTGACAGTTCAGCAGACTGGGCGGGGTGAGCCAGAAGTGTAGCTTGGGCGAGTTGCTGTTTGCATCGGTCAAAAGCTGCTTGTGTTTCATCACTCCAGGTTAACGATGAACGGTCGTTGCGCTTGTTGCCGGGGGTAATTGCCAGAAATTTGGCCCTCAATCGCATTTGGGACAAATCTTCGGTAAAAGTTTATTATGTCCATAAAGCTCTTTAACTCCTTCACTGTAGACGGTAATTTAAAGTTCTTGATGGCTTCCACGCGGTCTGGCAGCGGACGAATCCCTTCGGCTGAAACGGAATGTCCGAGAAAGTTGAGTGCGTCGCGGCCGAATTCACATTTGGCAACGTTAATTGCTAGGTTGTGCTGCTTGAGCCTCCCAAAAAGCCAGCGCAAGTGGTTCCGGTGCTCCTCGGTTGAAGACGAGGCAATGAACAAATCGTCGATGTAGGGAAAAATAAAGTCCGATCCACGAACTACCTCGTGGATGAGCCGTTGGAACGTTAGCGCTGCATTTCTCAAGCCAAACGTCATGAACAAAAATTCAAATAGCCCGAACGGCGTCGTGAGGGCCGTTTTTGGGATGTCAGTGGGATAAATCGGCACCTGATGGAAGGCCTTCTGCAATTCAACTTTAGAAAAAATGGTATAACTTGTACAAGCAAGCAATGATGAGCACGCAGACAATTGACAGGCGACGAAGTTCATGCTATGTTTACCTTGGCCCATCAGTTTTTGGTTTGAGAGGTGAAGCAGAACCTCTCATTGTGTGCGTGTATTGAATCAAAGAAGAACGTGCAACGAATAATTTATGATACGATTGAAACCATCCTTGGTTTCGGCGTATACTTATTGATCTGGAAGCAACTCTAAAGGATTCAAAGCATCTCTAAGCTTTTGGCGTTCAGTTCTTACAGCCGTCAAATCGTTGTCATACAATGAACTGACACCTGGAGCAAAATTTTGTAAACTACACACTACCAAAATGACATGTAAAGTTCTGTCCTTTGAAACTGACACATGCAAGCGTCCTTTAGCACATAAGATTGAGTTGAAAGAGATGACAAAATAAATTCAATCAAATGCATCTTTCGTCAAATTGCGTATGTGTCAGTTTAAGGAAACATAATGTTACACGAAATCTTTCTTTACGTTCTCTTACTTTTCACAATTATACATTACGTCTCGCATAAAATTCAATATTTCTAAGTGTGTAGGTTGAACGGCATGAGTGGTAAGATAGTAGTAGTGAGAGTCTCAAATTTTTCTGACGCATGCGGTACACACCCTACACTGAAAAAAATCAACCATGGTGGATTGCAATCGCAGGCATGGTATAATCAAACGCATTTATAGTCAGGTGTAAATTGTTGATGTTTGCGCTTAATTTAACTCTTGAAATGGTAGTTTCTACAGCGGATTTTTTCTCTTGCGTGAAGGGTAGATCCATACGGTTTCTGGGGGTGCTTTTATCCAACAGAGTTTACGCCAACATATTTTCAAATATACATCCTCCAAACTCCAGACCTATATGCATTAGCATTGGATTTTCCTAGATTCTAAGTATATACTGAGTAGGTCGTTTACCAAATTCCTTTAACCTTGCTCCTAAATCATGTCCTGAAAATAAATAATAAATGAGCCGTGAAGCAAGCTTCACGTATGCTGAAATCCCAAATGCCAGCTCTAGAGATCCATAAAATGTGTCTACCTTTCCTTTCTCATGTACCTTCGTTTGATGTCGACCCGAAATGGCACATCGACATCCTGTACCTACATATAACAATTATTTTTTTGTCAGGATGGGAAGGTAAAAAATCGTTGGTTTTCTCTCTCTCTCTCTCTCTCTCTCTCTTTCTATCTATCTATCCCTCTGCACCCGACTCTAACTGTTTTAAGGACAATACCGAGATGGAAAGAGTATATGAGTATCCTACTTTTTGAATTGAAATATAATCCACCTCCCAGCAAACAGATGAGAAAATAACCAAAAACAATACACACAATTCCAGCTCAGTGCCAGATGCCTCAAATAACCTAGTCAGAAGTGGAACTGTACTATCTTGTCAGAGGCAGTGGGTTCGACTGCTTGCCCGGTTATGGACTTCTCGTTTGTTAATGTAATTCCCACAATAGAAAGCTCCAAAACATGTACATGCAAATGTGCATCTGAAGCACCGAGTTCAGAGCTGGCAAAACTCCCGCTCTAAAGTCGGTAAAAGCCAGAAAGAAGTAGAGTGTTATCTAACGGGTGATGACCAACCCAGCAGCACTATATTTTCATTTGCCATGTTTGCCCAACCGCAGTGCGAAATGGTTGCTATAAAATTTTGATTAACTCGCCCGTAAAGCTAAGCTAGTCGGTTGTTGACTAAATTGGTGAAATGTGTTGGGTGTAAACTTCGTTAAATTAACTTGTATCTTAAATATTTGGGAAAATTTCGGCGAGTGTTGATCCGAAATGAAAGAAAAGGCAACAGGTTCACCGCGTTTAACACACTCTTACTTCGCGATGAGCCACATTTACTGTAATGTTATAAGCCCATATTAAACAATAATATCCTTAAGCAGTGCTAACTTGGAAATGCTTTTAGCTGTGCCGTTTCCCCGGTGTCACGGTGTGGGTGCTTACGCTCCTGGAATAATGGTAATATTCGTTTTTACGGTTCAGTTACGGATGCTTATTTTTCTCCGTGGCCAGCTTTAAGGTGAATCTGCCCCCGTGTTATTTTCGCTGTGTTTCGTCTTTTCCTATCTCTTTTACCTAGTGTTTTCTTGAGATAAAAATTTCAGTTTTTAGTGGTTCCACATCGGGGATAATGTACTTATTGGAAAACTTTTGGTAATTGTGCACTAATGTTGATGAATTTTCAAATTCATATGAACTGAAGAAACTGACATTTATACCACAAAATATCGATATAATGGCTACCGTTATGAGCACCGCGCCGTATCGCCTTAATGCCAATGTGCGCGTTTGTTTCTTTTTTTTTAAGTCTAAGAGAACATAAGTTCAAGCGGCTTAATCGTAAAGAATGGTATGTTTTACATAGGTTTTGAGGGTTTTACGCGATAACTAGCTAGTTACTTAGGAAAAGGGTAAATGTGGTTCAACAATGAAAATATCAAATTGCTAGCCAATATTCGTCTGAGCAAAAAAATAAAGGGACAAACTCGTTCTAGTTAACGTCAGAAAAAGTAATGAGCCGGCTCTTCAAGGCCATAGATTGTAGTGGCTTATATTAGCTCTATCTTATCTTGTAGGGTTCATTTTTTTCCTAAATTCCCAAATGCTTGTGAAAATTTAAAATCATATTGTGCCAAACCCGGTCGTAGGTGAAATTCGCCCTAATAATATCTTACAGATGCTTGAACTTATCGCCATGTTCAGATTAATGAATAGCATATAAATGAACCGCTGCGTCACCAAGTTCGATAATCACTGAAAAAGCCTAATTAGAGCTTTACCCTAAATTTTCCTTATTCCAATTCTGCTGTTTTACTTTTACGAAAAATTAAATTTGAACTAGCGACTTGTCGTGACGCGTGAAACCGACTGAGTTAAAAACCGGTCTGATGTTTTTATAACACCAAAGACAAGGATCATGTAAATTTAAGGCAGTATTCAGTCAATTGGCTATTTTTTAATGCCTTAATAAATTAGATTTGAGGTTACCTTAGGGCCTGTTGTAAATGTAACATCTGAAACGGAACTTTGAGTGTTTCAATATTTATTATTTTAGGTTTCAAATTAGGATTTAAGACCAACCGCACCAATACGGTAATATCGGTAAATTGTTAACCTGTTTGACAACGTGACACCGCACCGGTGGTTAGTAACCGGGTTGGAAAATGACAACTTGCTCGCTCGGTGAGCAGCCGGTTCGTAAATTTAACAACCCGACCCAACCGAGCCGAGCGTTGCTATTTGAAGAAAAATAAGCAAAACAAGCTGAAACGGTTAAACAAAATCATCATTTGGAAGACTTTCATTTTAATTTGAGTGTTTCCGATTTGTTTTTAAAGGGTTATTTGCTAATTTTACGTTTATTGTGATATGTTGTGAAAAAAATGAGTGCATTAAATCCCCGTGGAAGGAATTGGATGCAACAAAATATCGAAGGGCTTTGCAGGGCTTGGCTGGGTGTTTCCCAAGATTCAATCTTTGGGACAAACCAGAACGTTGAAAACCTGTACGGAAGAGTATTCAAATTATACACTGCACGAAATATTTAGCGAAACGAAACCGGTGCGAGAATAAATTTGAGTCTTATTGTGTTAGCTTATATGAACGACCGGTGCGAAAGTAGGTGGCTAAATCAAAATAGGAACGATCTCAATCATCAAAATATTACCCAGATAAGAACCTACCGGTGGGGATGGTCTAACAACACATCAAATGGAACACACAATTGAGTCATGTCTATCGTTGAGTCTCAAAGTATTAACGTGCAACAAAGATGACATCATTCTAAATATTCATTTTTGTTAAGAATGCACCATTTAGTACATCAATTTGGTCTCAACGCTTTCTATTTCACTGCGGCATTATTTCCTTCTTGCTGATGTTTTTCAATCGCCATTTAAAAAGAACAACAGCAGTTTCACATAATGGTAAGATTATTAGTTCTACTCAGCCATATCAGATGGATTTTTATTCGAACCGAATTAAAATCTAGCATCTGCGATGAGGGTTTGAATAAAATTGTTTGCTGTTGGTTAATGACTGACCGCCAAATGGGAGCTAAAGTTCTGTCCAGTTAGAATCCGGAATCACTTATTGTGTTTCAGCGGCACGGAAAGTGACCGCTTCAAAAATTCTTTTATAGCGGTTTGTTAACATAGGCGCCCACTTTCTGTAGTATAAACATATGACCGCAAGCTGAACCAGAAGGTGTTGAGAACCGTCAGAGCAAACCCTGGACTATCAGAAAAAGAAATCGCTCAAAAAATACGCTGCTGCTCGCAGTACCGTTCGAAGAAATCGTTTGCGAGCAGGATATCGTTCTTATCGAGCCAGCAAGCAACCAAACAGAACGTTGAAGCAAAGTTTCGTCACCAAAACTCGAGCTCGGAAATTGAATCAGCAGGTTTTGACGAAGTACCAAGGATGCCTGCTCATCGCCGATGAAACCTACGTCAAAATGGATTTCGCTTCCTGGCCGAATATTCTACATGGCGACGGAACGAGGAGATGTTCCTGCGAGGTTTAAGTTTGCTTTTATGGACAAATTTGCCAAAAAAAACTGATGATTTAGGAAGGGATATGCAGCTGCGGAGCAAAGACCAAAGTGTTCGTGACGACTAAGACGATGGACTCGAAGCTGTCTCAAAAACCGGATAATACCTTACAGCCTATACAGTTCCCGTGAAGTTCTAGCCAGATTTGGCGATTTGCCACTACAGCCAGGAAGTCACCCAGTGGTACCGCGATAATAACATAGATTTCTTCTATAAAAACATAAATCCACCCAACTGCCCACAGTTCCGGCCCATCGAGTGATTTTGGGCAATAATTAAGCGGATGCTTAAAAAAAGTGGGAAAACGGATCGAAATGTGCCAAAGAAGTTGACTCCGGAGGTGTGCGGCGTTTGATGGGAGGAATAAAGAAGAAAGTGCGAATTTTCATTAGAAACGAAAAGAAATGATTTGTATTGAATATTTTTCTTTAAAGTACAGTGAATAACCTTTATTTTGATGTACAGGGTGCGGCAGAAAATAATGCGAAAATTTGTTCTATTTCTTTCAAATCCCATTTTCAACTAATTCAAGCAATAATATCAACATTTTCGAGTGCAGTTATCTTTATAAAGTCCTTTTAAACAAATTTATTCAACGTCTCCTCCCTTTTCATTAATACCATCCTCGAGCCGACGCCGGAAGCCAGAGCATGCCTTCGGACGTAGTCCTCCGACATTGACTGTCATATGCGTGTTATGGTTGACTTCAGGGTTTTTACACTAGGGTGTGATGTTAAACAGGCTCGTGCTTCAACATATGCCCAAATCGAATAATCCAACGGATTAAGATCTGGACTGTTAGGGGCCACAAATCCTTCTGCCAAAACTTCATGTTATCGTTCAACCATTGTTGGGTTCGATTGGACGTGTAACACGGTGCTCCATCCTGCTGTAGGACAAGTTTTGGTCCTCGGAAAACTTGGCCTTCCCCCAGGGAAGCACTTGGCCCTTTAAAATACCGATATACACTTCGGTATTGATTTTAACCCTAGCATCAATGAAAACAGGCGGCATTTTCAAACCGTTGGACGCCACCAAGCCAAACATCATGACACCAGCCGGATGTTTGGTTTGAAATTTGAGTTTCACTTTTTCCGGAACGTTCTCCATTTTCTGCGGTGAAATGAACCGGTCCGTGCGGCTGTTGGCCACAGCATCGATGCTGAAAAGCTTTTCGTCGGAGAACAGGATTATCATTTTTTCCTTCTTCAACAAGGAAAGCAATCTCTTGGAACGAGTCAGTCGTAGTTCCTTGACCCGGTCCGTAATCAAGTGGTGTTTTTGAGCAGGTCTTCTTTGATGACTCTCCGCATGGATTTCTCCGAAATATTAGCTTCCTTTGAATTTTTTTTTATGGAACTCACCGGGTTGCTAGCAATTTTTGCACGGACCGATTTGATCACGATCGGCGTGCGTGCAAAGCTTCCCGGCTTCCGCTGCTTAGGACCATCCAGCAGGGACTTTTTTATGCGGTAAACTGTTGCCAAATAGCATCCTACCACCTTGGCAATCTCTTTCGGCTTCTTCTGGGCGAGCAACAAACTGATCACTTCTTTCGCGAACATTTTGACGAATTTGCAATTATACAAATAGAATGATTGAATGCAGCACTTACTTAAAAGTAAACATAAACAAATACACTTTCGACAGAAATTAGTCACTAGCTACACGAATTAACCCAATACTCAAGTTTGAACATTCTCGCATTATTTTCTTCCGCACCCTGTATTAAACTTATTTGTACGTCAATTCGTTACCGAGATACAAATGATAATATTATTCCGGATTCTTAATGGACATAGCTTTCAGGTTTATTGGCTCAAGAGAAGAAACATATAATTCTAAACGCTAACCTTTAAATACGCAATGTTGCATTAAAACAACATACCGGAAAACGCTTAAAAATAAATTAATTCTCCAGTGATCCAGTAATCCAGCGAAATTGTAATATCGACTTCGATGAAGCAGTCTTGTGAACTGGGAGCACTGTATCAAAGCATTTTGTTAGTTTAACAACAGTGAACGTGTTTAAGAATTTTTTTTTTTGATGATAATCCTTTTGAAACAAGCGCATTTAAGGGTCAATGTAAACTGTTCTGCGTTTTGTATTTAGAAAATAGTATATATACGGCAGGTGGCGAAGGTTTTCTTTCAGTCGAGTTATTAGTACGAGACACTGAAGAAGTCTGCACATTGTAGACGAAATACCCGTATCTGTCGAAGATAAGCAAAGGTAGTTGGAATTAAATGGAGATTACTAATTTTTCTTCTAATTTATAGTTACAAGGATTCCACTAAACAGCTCAAACCCTCTAGGGTTCAACTGTGTTTCAGTTGAAGGAAAATTGGCGTTCAGCATAAAAAAAACGTGGATAACAGCGGTATAACACATGATCGAAGGTGTGAAACGTAAAGCCCAACAGTTTGTATTTGGAAAATCAAAAGCATAATCAAATAATTTTACTAGTTTTTGTAGACGGTGAACTTCAAAAAGAAATAAGGATTGATCACTTATAAAATAAACTGGTCAGTGTGCGCTTAATCGTGTTTGACCAATTTTTAACCGTTCCACCCTTTATTTCAAAGCTTCAAGAACAATTGAATCAACTCTCATTGCATAAAATCAATTACCTTGTGGCACCGATGCCGCGCAGGTGTCAGGCTGTGATCCAATCAGGGTGCATCGAGATGGATGACGAGTCTTTCATCAAGGCGGACATAAGGCAGTTCCCAGCAAAAGTTATACGTTGCCACATCGCGGTTGACCGTGGTAAGGAAGAAGAAGGCGAACAAATTCTCCAAAAAAATCTTGGTTTAGCAGGCCATCTGTGGGTGTGGAGAGATGCCAATACATCACGATAGGTATCATGAATGGAAAAATCTACCAAGATGTGTGCCTCTAGAGGTATTTGCTGCCCTTTCTGTTGTCTCTTGAAGGGGAGACGCTATTTCGGCCAGCTATCCTGCCATTACGTGCGACCGGTGTTGAACTGGTACAGAGGTAACAATTTTACCAAAAGACTTCAAACCACCGAAATCACCAAAACCTCGTCCAATTGAGAAGTTTTGCTCCATCTTTCTTCTTTCTTAGCACTTCAAGCTTATTTTTTTTTTTTGCAATTAACTTATTGCTTGCTCTCAACTTAGTATTCTAAACGCACATCCACAGTTATTAATTGAGAGTACAATCATACCCTATTCCCAGGGAGTCAAGAAATTTTCCTTAACGAAAAATGCCCAAACCAGACCGGGAATCGAACCCAGCCACCTCCAGCATGGTGTTGCTCGGAACCCCCGCCTTTACCGACCGAGCTAAGGGAAGACTCCATCATAAGCCAAACTTCGTAAAACACCTAAAGTATACGAGAACGGTACGATGAAGCAGTGGATAAAATAAAATCAAATGAAGTCCGTTCCACCACTTCTGAGTGGTGTCAAGGGCAAAGAGCGAGCGATCGGCCAAAGAGAAGTGATTCAGTAAACCAATGATATATTAACCTAACCATAATTTTGAGGTTTATTCTTTGAAAATTTGAATAAAATCTGACTTAAAAAAAATTTGCGGCGACCATTTCTGTCTGTTCCATTATTTTGTTATAAATACAGTCTTTACTACAAATATTCCCATTCCAACAAAAACAGGTTTTGACAATTGAGGAGAGGCTTAAGGAACTCTTCCGTGTAAATCGCACCGCTGAATGTTCGTTGATCAGGAGCTCTTTACGAATTTCAATAATTTCTTCTTTCGAACATCCTTCGGAATGTTGAACATAGCCTTGGCAACGAAATATTCTTGCCCAGGAAGTTGATAGAAGTCGGCCTTGACGTCATGCATCACGATGCAACACAACTGGGTATGCAACATCGTTTAAAGTTTCCGGGCGCGTGTTTTTAACACGCAAGCTTTTCTACATGTAACCCACTATGCTTCTTGGTTTTTTGCACAAATCCGACTGACACTTTGAACTTGTTAGCGACATTTCGACTTTACATACGGCTCTTGAAGCGTTGCAACAATTTCTGGTCATTTTACTGTCCATTCGACCACTTTTACGACCACTCCTTTCCTTCGAGCACTGCACACAATGATGTATTTGCAATTCCAAGCATTGTAGGGATCCAACGGTGGGAAGCCACTGTATTTTGATTATAAATACACAACAATTCATCACGAACAATTTCTCCTAAAAGTTAATTTCCACCAATAGAAACCCGTAAATCATAATTAATGTATTATTTTTCCATACATCTCCTACGCGTATCAGCATCCAACCCACAATTCATCGAACGGTGTCAACTTTTGAAGCAATTCTTCAAACTGAGCTGACGTCCTCATCATATTCACTTTCATCACCATCATCAACAGCCACATCATCATATGTCCCCTTGGCACCCACACCGTTCGCTTGCTACAGGATATTGTGCTAGCTCGAACCTTTTATTTCACAATTTTCTCGCTGCCTCCCATTATCCGTCCATCAACGTCGACTCCTGCACTCATAAACATGCTTTCCTATACAAAGATGATTTTTCGCGAACTGTGCCCCAACTCACTTTTTATTTTGTCCCATTTTGCCATCATCGAGTGGAAAGGATCGGAGACCCTAGACTGCGGGAAATTTGATAAGCAGATTGGTGTGCAGAAAAGTGCTTTTCACTCCTTTTGGTTGACGTCCGTATGTGGGGAAATGGCTAGATCCGGTGCAAAAAAAAAAAGAAGGCAATAACCGGTGTTTTACGATTGACTAGGTCGCACATTTGCACTCCAGTTAAATTATGTGTGCGTTCTTCAAACTGCGTCTCTAAATTGGTAATGAAGCATGGAAGGTATGGAGAACTAAATATAGGGTAGCACGCAACTTTGTCGTTATCGCTCGTTTCCGTTCTATTGAGCAGAAAATATGAACCATTTTGATGTGCACAACGTGAATATTTTATTAAACGTATTATAAAATGTTACACCGTAAATTATAACGCAGAACTAGAATCTTGAAGCAACTTAAGGATGCCTGGGCTTTGTATGCACAGCAACAATGAGAGCGTTTATCTTACAACGGATTCGAAACCCGAAAGCCTAGATTCCTAGGCGTGCAACGGGCAAGTAGAAGGCGGAAGGATCGATCAAGTAGAACAAAATGGAGACAGCTTCTGTATACAGCAGAGGCCTTGGCAGAGGCTATCCCGGCCTTAGCCTTATTGGCAAGGTGAGTAGATTTTAAACAATACCTCGACAATAGGTGACCCTCAATCATATTCAACAGTACTTAAAAAAAATGGTCTACGACTGCCCTTCATCTCAATTTCGTCTTTCAAAAAGTTTAGCCGATTTTTACTCGCTGACAGGCTTATCATAGCCATACACGTTTTCTGTTTTTTATAACTGTACTAAAACAATACACCAAGCCTGTATTGTGCCACCATTCTAGGTGTCTTTGCAGAATCGTTAATTCAGAACCTCCGATGCTCAGTGGGCAGAAATTGGAATACAATCGCACTTATTTCATGCCGCTTGTTCTAGATGATATACCGTACCTATTGTTGTGTAAAAAGGTACGAGGAATCAAATATCGCTGGTTCAGCCTACCGCAGGCCACCGGAAATGTCTATTTTTACCGTGTTTTTTTCCTTTTCTTGTTATATAAGACATAATTTGCCATATGCAACGAATCTCATATTCTAATCAACTTGTTATTTGCGGTGACTTCACAATATTTTCTTATCCTTGCGCTGAATTTTATAAGACAGAGCACATCATTTCAATCGAACAGGTCGAAGTAACCCGTGCTTCAAATGTGACGTGTTTTTCTTTTGCTGAATTATTCACGCGAATTTCAACATTGAATTTATTATGTGATATTGATTTAGAATGCAGTATTTTAAAATGATGTGCTTGGCAGCGAATCCTGCCCTTATTGTGTTATTGCCGCAATTCGATTTTCAAGTTAAGCTCTGGTGGTTTGTCTCCCGTTTCTAAGGGCATCTCCAGGAGTGTATGGTCGTTACAAAATAGAACTGGATTTATAACACAGGCAACTTCAGCAAGGCGTTCTAGTTGGATAATTTCGAACAGTTTCATGTTAAAATTTAAAACTGGAATACTACGCTGTTCTATTTTTGTTCAAATTTGAAACGCGTTTCATCCAAGTTATATATTTTTTGTCATTGTGATAGTGTCTACACGCTAAGATAAGATTACCGAAAATAAGGTTTTCATTTTACCGAAAATTATTTTTTGGTAGCAAAACCTAAAGTATCGGTATAATTGGGGCCTTGCACGCCCTAACGACACCTAGGCGGCGCTCATGTACATGTGATGATGGAATCTTAATTAATGTCAAAAGGCGATGAGTTTCGTAAACATTCTGTGTAAAATTACTATTTGCCACGAAAATAAGCGTACCAGAGGAAAAAATTAGCTGGATAACTGTTGAAAACAGTTTTTGCATCGTAATGCTAATTATTTTAGGGAACAATATGGAATGTAAAGTGGAAATTATTACAAATTACGGAATCCGCTGCGCAATCCAATATGTCCACTACGAGGATGCTGGCTCGGACTTTCTCCCACTTATCAGCTGAAACAAAACAAAAACATCACCCCTCACATATACTGGCGATATTTTTAAGTAACATTTTTAGGGACACTTTTTACAAAATCCCAAAAAACAATGTATTGTACTAAAAGCAAGTTTTATTTTCTATCTGTGAATGTCATTTTTTTTCTCGTGAAATGATTTTAAACTCCGAAAATTCATGTTAGTGTTTGTAAACTGTTAAAACTGCTACGAGAATCATCGTTACACAAGTTTGTTTTTCCACACACAGAGTTCGCATTTGCTGCAATAGTTTAACTGCAAGACGCCAATTTACCGAAACAAAACGTTTGATTTTATTTATTTTTTCAGTAAAGTGGATTTACAGATTTTACACGCAAAAAATATTCCGTGATAACAAACATATTCCAGGTAAACTTAAACATAAACTTGGTTTATTCTGGCCGCAAACATAAACTTGCTTTATTTCAAACATATTCTATGTTTAAAACCAAGTGACATTCAAATCAAATTCACTGGTGATAAATTCGTACCATTCGTCAGTCATTTTGAATGTCTTTTCTTACCCAAGTAACCACGGGGCTGTAATAGCATGCATATATAGGGCATATGTATTACGTCTAGTGCATAATTGAAGTTGGATTAAAGCTGAAAAGGACCCCACTGAGCTCGAAGTAATGCTATATCTTTTGTAATGCCATAAGACATTGCTAAAGTAGCATTATTGCACTGGTAATGCATCACTACATTCTTAAGCTAATCTAACGCTTTATTACTTGACAACTGTTGAATTGATGCGATCCCGCATTACCGATGTTGATTTTTGGTTGAATAAGTGCAGTCATATAATGCTTGTGGTTACTTGGGTATTTCGTGACAAATCAAAATATATTTATTGTCAATTATACACACACACACATTCAAGTCTTTAGGTTTAGAACAATATTTGGAACTGCTGCTCAAGAGAGGGTAGGTTTTTATATATTTCCCCAAGAGAAAAATTTATAACTGACATATGAAATGAATCTAGAACTACAACACTCCTGGAGATGCTCTTAGATATTTTCAGTGCTCTCCCAGCAAGGAGAGTGAGCGTAACATGACTCTAAACATCGAGTAACATGTTAACTCATTAGCCTAAGAAGTATTCTAACGTTAGGGTAACTCTCGACTAAAATTACGCTATACTGCAACATTGTGTTAGGCGTTTGCTGATTTCAGACGTCTGCGTTAGAGTAACATTAGCTTAACTAACCCTAACGTGAGTCATGTCAGTGAGTCGACCAAAATAGTGTATGTAGTAGTGAGCAAATGATTTTTGTTCACTAATATAACAACATTTCTCACAATAATAAATGTTTTCTGCCAAAATAAAAAATCTTCAAAGTTACTGTGCTGGATGATGTATACTATAATAACTACATTAAACTTCATGTAGCTATTCGTATATTATGTCACCCAGTAAAATACCAACTTGAAAATAGCATTGCCAAGAATTTACTTGAAGCTTTCAGCCATGAATTCAAGCAATTGTACGGAGAACATTTATTTGTTTACAATTTTCATTTACTTATACAGCTTGCCGATGAGTGCATACTACACAATGAACAAGGAAACTCTCATGCTACCTCTTATAAGCAACAACTTATCATGCCTTTGTTACCATTCAACTTACCTAAAAACAGCTCGATGAAAAAAACAACAACAATATGAACAATAAAGTTCGAACGCTTCGATCAAACGTTTGTGTTTTTTCTTTTTGTTTTTTTTTTATTTTCAGTCACTCACCAGTGCCTAACGAATGCCTCAGGACGAACTTCTTGCGTACTGGGCTGCCTCGCAACCGGAGAAAGTGTTTTATTCGTTCAAAATTTGAATGTTCTATAGGCCTATTTTAAAGCAAATTAATTTGAGATGGCGCTGCAGTGAAACAAGTATTGACGATGGGTAGAACTGTCAGATCCAGTGCAAATATTTTAAAACATTCCATGAATCTGGATTTTCTAAAAGTTTGAGTTGCTGCTAATAAAATAAGTTACGAGAAATCGAGAGAAAACAAATAGGCCGCCATGCAGATATAGAAGATTTTTTGTATTTGTGTGGTTTGAGGTATAAAAATGTTCTTTTGAATTATGATTTTCAGATCCGGAGGAAACGAAATATGGAAGCGAATCCGAAATGTGTGATTAATACTTGCCGCGTTCCAGCTACTTTTTTGTATCCGATGCCGCAGAGAATTCAAAAACTTTTGAAATTGGATGGCAATCCAGGTCACCGAATATGCACAAAACATTTCATCACATATAAGCGATTAAAGTTGAATCCACGGGCAGTTCCAACAATGTTTTCGACCGGATGTCTCATCAAAAAAATCGAGCCTAAAGAGGGATGCTGGGTGGTTGGATGTTATGTAAAAGCCAAGAAGCATTTAGTGAAATTACCTTGTACTGATGCCGTCCGTAAAAAGTGGATATCTTTGCTTGAACTGGACAACAACGATGCGGTATTGCGTGGAGTAACGATTGGTCGTTAGGTAAACGACTGTGACTTCCTATTTAATGAACTCGAATAATTTTATTGTTATTTAACATATTTCAGTCACAACAAAGTACTTCAAGGCAAGTGCTGTTCCAAGACGGAAATAGAAAGACCGTTTAAGAAACGTTCGCGAAAGTCCAAAATATATGGCAACCCATCCTGTCAAACTGATAATATTCCGGAACATGGATACGCTAAGCCAATCACTCTTCCCCGTAGAAGAACTATGTGCTTTGTAACTGGATGTACCGCGAGAGCAGGAAACGGAATAAAATTGCATAAGTTTCCTCTAAATGAAAAAAGGGTTTGTAAGCAGTGGGTGCACGAGTTACGATTTTACAGATGGGGGTTCACAAAAAATAAAAGCCGAAACGTATAGATCCGATGTTAAAACAAGACTGATTTATTAATACAATTCTAATTGCTAAGAAACCTAATTGTCCCTAGCTACATGATGACAGTCCCACGGTCGCGGTGTCGGCTCAGCATTTTCGGGATCCCACGGTGAAATGTTTACCTCGATGTCACGTCGCTTTCTTCCCACGGAAGACGGGTGTTAACTTGACCCTCCTTAAAAATGAGGCTCCGTACGAATGGGCTCCTCTAGCGGCACGTTGACCTTGGTTTCGTCCTTCGTGGTCTTGTCCTGTTGTTTTATCCGTATGTCCACCTTAGATCCTCTAAGATGGAATAGAAAGAAAACAGCACATATGATTATAGGAGTGACCGATAGTCCTCCAAAAATTGTCCAGTGTGACCATTGGAGACTCGTGGCATTTAAACGAATCGCCTTCATTTCCTTCCTGGTTTCCATATGTAGATTATGAAGATGGTCTAAACTCAAGTTAACAACTGTTCGTTGTTTTTCAATGGGAATTCCATATAACGGTAAGTAAATTGGTTTACCTGTAGTATTTTGAACTTGATGCAAAAAGGTACTGTTATCAATGGTTACCTCGCAGTTGCTGAAGGATATAAGGTAAGTTCCTGATAGGTTCCTTGTCGGTGAACCACAGTTGGTGTGTAGGGTGAAATTCTTCCGAAGATTGGTGAGAATGTGTTGATTGTCGATTAAAACGACTTCTTCCTTCGGGTTGGCAAGGTATACGCATTTCGCTGATTTTCCATTGAGAAGGTTGGGCACACATGTTGTATCGTCTGGTGTTATGTCTGTTGTCTCGAAGATCTTTGATTCCAGGCTGTGAACAATGTAGTACTTGTTTCCATGGTTAAGGTAATGGTTATTAGGAACATGGATCTGTTGATTATTAAACCATGTTGGCAGCACGAAAATCTTTCTATAAATCCTTGGATCCAATTTCGGTAACTTGATCAGAAGAGCAATATCGAAAGCGTTGGTGACTATAGAGGTGGTCGCATAGGACAATGCTTCGGCGGTGTTCCAGACTGTTATGTTTTCCCTAGCTAAATCATTTATAATTAAATCAATTTCAGATGGACTCAATACTCTTTCGTTAAGAATTCCTATTTTTGCTAACATCATTGTTTCTCTTATCTGGAATAGTTTTTCATACAAAAATTCAAGATTTAAATATATGTTCAGAGAATATAATTCAGAAGATTTAGAATTGAATAATTTGATAGATTCCTTTGTTTTGAAAAGAGCTTCTTTCATTTGTAAAGATATTTCTCTATTAATTCGAACTTGTTGATTGTTATTGCTAATAAGGCTATTAATGGAGTTATTGATAATCTTTAAGTCATTAGCATCTGGATTTCCTGCTAAATATTTCCACGCTGTACCTAAGCTATCCCATCGTCTTACTCTTCTTACAGGTACCAAATTTTTTAAGGTTGAATCAATATCATTAAATTTTGTAAGTATTAAAGTGGTAAACTGATTGCCTTCTATCTGTTTGAACTCTGATTTGAGATTCTGTATTTGATATTGAAATGAGCCTAAATTAAAATGATGTATGTAATAATTATAGTCAATTTGAATTCGTCCATGTCCTTGATGGTAGATAAACAATGGTTGGTTGTCCGTCTGTTGTATTGAAATCGTCTGCGTGTTGCTAAGTCCAACGTCTAGCACCAGAAATATCCTGAATAAGAATAAATACGAGTTAGTCCTGTCGAATTTTTAAGTCATTTTTATGTATCCTTCTGTTGTCTGATGTTGTAATGGTGCTTTTGTTTACATTTTTTATTCTGATCTTCTTGTATCGAGGAACTGTCTTTAATCTTCGCCTTGTCTTTTCAAATACGTCCTTGTCTGAGCGAATGTCACGTGGAGAAAGTTTTCTATTATGGTAGTCTAAGTCTTTTTCTTGTTTCTTTTTCAAATTTTTGTGTACTGTCTCGATTATGTGTGAGGATTTGGAGGTTGGGATGATAATTTCTAATGGCGTGAATTTTGTGCAAGAATGTATGGTGGAATTGTATTTAATAACTGACATTTCGATTAGCTGGAGTGGTTTTTCTGCGCATTTTCTGCTTTTGTAAGTCGATAAATTTCCTGTAAGGTGGAATGAAATCTTTCCACAACTCCATTCATCTCGCTTCGACCTGTAGCTACTATGTAAGGAGTAATTTTATTTTGATTGAAAAAGTTTACCAGTTCGCCAGACAGGAAAGATTTTTCGTTGTCCATCACAACGATTTCTGGTAATTTGAATTTAGATAATACTTCTTGAACAGCGGGTAAAAGATCTATAGCTGCTCTAGATTTTACAGGATGAACTTGGGCGTATTTAGAAAACTTATCGACGCACGTGAGAAAGATCAATTTTTCTATAAACATTATATCGATGTGTACAATTTGGAAAGGTGAATTTGGAATAGGTGTTTTTTGAAGAGGATAACGAATAGGATTTCTATCGTATTTGTTTTCCTGGCACAATTGGCAATTATTAAGAAATTCGCGAAGTTTTTGCTCAATTGTGGAAAATAAAATTTCCGTAAGATTTGAATTTTATTTTCCTCTAGTCCGCGATGAGCTCGATAATGCTCTGTTTTGATAATATCCCATTGCGTATGATCGTCCGGAACGTCAATAAGTAAATTTTGAGTAAAACGAATCTTTAACAGATTTTCCCGACCGAAATGTTTTTATAAACTTCTTGAATTTGTCCCATTATGTTTTCATCTGTTAATAAACCGTTTAATTTACTTGGGTTAACGTGAGTCTTCAAAACCTGTAAAATAGAATTGTCATTAATATTTTGCATATAAATTGTTAATCGGGTGTAATTTGGAAATGGATGAGATACTTCTATCTTATCAGGACCTTTTTAATGATGAGTTGATGTTGGAAGACGTTTAATGGTGATTCTGTAGAAATTATGTACATATCAGCACTAGTGTCTGCTGAATGTTGAGTTCCAGTCATTGACAAAACAATTCGACTAAGTGCGTCGGCCACAACATTAGACTTACCAGGTTTATATTCAATCTGGTAATCGTGCTCCTCTAAGTACGATTTCCAACGCTTCAGTTTAGCGTTCGTATTTTTAGGTGAGAGAGAAAACGTCAAAGGCTGGTGGTCTGTTAAAATTTTAAAGCTTGTCCCATACAAATAATTTCGGAATGTCTGTAGTGCCCAAAAGATTGCAAGCATTTCTTTTTCTGGCACGGAATACTTTTCTTCTGATTTTGATAAGCTCCTTGATGCAAAGTGGATAGGTTTGTCTTTTCCATTTTCACCTTGGGATAGTACCGCTCCTATGGCAAAGTCCGAGGCGTCGGTAGTCAATAAAAATGGTTTGCTATAGTCTGGGTATATTAAAATATCCGAGGACGATAGCAAACTTTTCATTCTTTGAAAACAATTTTGTTCACATTCTGTAAATTTAATTTTTTATTCGAATGGCATCCTTCCCCTCTTAAAAGGTTGGTAAGAGGTTTTGCGATTTTTGCGAAGTCTTTTACGAACCTTCTATAGTAGCCCATCATTCCTAAGAATGATCTTAGCTCTTTGATAGTTCTAGGTTCAGGATAACGTTCTATAGTCTCTATTTTCTTAATATTTGGTTTAAGGCCTTCAGATGTGATAACATATCCAAGAAATTCAATTTCTTTATGTAAAAATTCGATTTGTCCAGCTGAATCTTTAAATTCGCTTTATTCAATGCTGTTAGAACTACTTCAAGATTATGAAGTACTTCTTCCAAAGATTTTCCAAAAATAATTACGTCGTCAATATAAACGTAACATATTTTGCCAATGTATTCTCGCAATACGTCATCGATCGCTCTTTGAAATATTGCGGGAGCATTTTTTAAACCAAATGGCATACGAGTAAACTCATATTTGCCATTGTTGATAGAAAAAGCAGTTTTATTAATATCGCTCTCTTTCATCTTTATCTGGTGAAAACCAGACGCTAGATCGAGGGTGATGAAATATTTTTGACCTTTCAGCTGATCAATAACATAGTTGATTTCAGGCATCGGGTACCTATCCGAAATAGTTTTTTCGTTTAGCTTTCGGTAATCAATTACCATACGAAACTTTTTTCACCGGAGGCGTCGGATTTTTTGGGACAATCCACACTGGGGATGTCCACGCTGATCGCGATGGCCTTATGATTCCATCATGTAGAAGCTTTTCAATTTGTTTGTTTACCTCTCCAGCATATGCAGCTGGGTAAGGATAAACTTTTTGATGAATTGGCATATCATCAACTGTGTTTATGGAGCATTCAACTACTGTGCTACATGTTAGTTTAGAGTCCGGCATATAAAATACTTCTACGTGTTTGTTCAATACACTAAGCAGCTGATCTTTCTCATTCTTTGAAAGATGAGACGTACGGTATGTGTGCTCTGTCTGATTTGACTGGCAAGTTACTTGAGCTGTGTGAGGTGGATTTTGTTGAGATAGGTTATTTGAAGCGGTTCTCGCGGGCGAATATTGAAGAAGTGGAACGTTCAATGATCCGTTCCCTTTGTTTAACTGCAGCATGCTTTTTCCTAGATCAATTTTTGCGTTAAGTGCGTTTAAAATTCCTGTTCCAATTATCCCATGGAAAAATGGGTGAAAATCATGTAAGAGGAACTGGGCACAATAATTTATTTTTGGATAAAAAAATCAATGTCAATTGCTGTGTCAGCATTGAACTTGCCATTAGCACTTCCGATATCGTTTGCTTTGAAACGATATGGTTTTGCAAGAGAATAATGATTAGCCAACATTGGGTGGATAAGGTTTATATTCGCACCCGTGTCGATTAGGAAGGAAACTCACCTATATTGGTTTTCAATTTTATATATGGCATTGTTGGTATTACCAACGTGGGTGCCATTCTAAAAAATTAGCCTCTTGTGATTCAGAGGTATTTTGCTCTGGTTGAATGAATCCTGAACCTTCTCCCGTTTCATATCCATAGGCCTCTTCATATGAGGTGTCGTCATAGGAATCTTTGTTCTGTTCGTCATAATAATAATATTGTTCATCGTCGTAACCTTCGTTGCATATGTCGTTCGAATCTAGAGGATGCGCCTGTCTTTTTGCATTATGCTGATATTGTTGGGAGGGAGGAGTGGACGTTTAAAATTAAGCGGAGGGCGATTACTGTAATTAATTACCCTTGTTTTCAAAGTCGGATCCACTTCCATCGGTTGAGGATATTGTGGTGGATTAGGTGGGTTTGGTCTAAATGGATTGGTATGGAATGGGTTTAGTCGATTTTGATTTTGTTGATAAGGTTGTTGTGAAAACGGATTTGTTTGTGGGAAATTTTGCCGATAAGGATATGCACTTTGGAATGGTCGTCCTCTAGGAGGAAGAGCTGGTGGTAAGAATGCTCTAGGTTGTGTTGGGTATATTCTAGGAGGTAAAATTGGTGGTTCCCGGGGTTTTGGGGTGCCTGTCCACTAAACTCGTTTTTAAATGGAGATGATCGAATATCCATGTTAGAATATTCGATACAAAAATTAAATGCTTGACTTAATGTAGTAGGGTTGGTGCTTTTGAGTAAAATGCTTAGAGGTTTATCAAGACCTCTTATAAATGCATCTACTGATTTTTCACGGAAGTATGTGATGTGAGCAGCGGCACTTTGGCTCATAACCCTATCGGTTTGTATCTGAGCTATTATTAATGATAGTAGTTCATTTACACGGCTATAGTATGCAGTAATGGTTTCGTTCGCTGACTTTTTAATGGAGGTCAGCTGGAAATCAAGGGTTTTAATATCTCTTTGATCCTTATAGTAAAGGATCAAAGTATTTTTAATGTCTGCCCAATTGGTTTGGACATTGTTCGCGTTTAAAACGTTCGCCGCTTCTCCGTCAACTTTGCGACGAACGGTTCGCTCTAAAACGCTAATTTGTACAGGTGTTGCACCCTTTTCTCGGTATGCCCGAAAGATAGAGTCAACATCGGAAATCCAATCAATTAATTTGGTCGGATCTCCGTAGAATACTTTGATATCTTTGACAAAATCAGGAATTTTGCCAATATTGATGAATTCCTCAGTAGTTAGAGGTGCCAAGTTTTGATTAAGGGCCATGATTCTCCCAAAATATATATCGAATCTAGATTTTTTCCTATCAATGATCTTCAGTTTAAAAAACAATATTTCAATACGTTTGGTTTTGATAACTCACTTTTCACTAATTTGTTTCACTATTTATAAATAATAAATGGTTCACTTTAATCAATTTAAAAATTAAAATAAATGGTTAACAAAAGGTTGTCTACTTACAATAAAATTTTCATCCCTTCGTTCCGTGGGGAGAAAAGAAGCAGAGCACTTCGGGAGGTTCCTGTTTGCTGATCCGCTACTGAGGGCCCTTGTGCCGATCGGGAGTTTTCCACGGTGTCTTCTTTTCTGCTTCGTTGATTGTTGATGCTGGCTCTTTGAACCAGGTTTCACTTGGCGGCTCCGGCTCCTTCAACCGGGTATGATTTTTTTAGGATTTTTAGCACTGCACTGATATGAAGATTTCGTTAGCAGCACGGCTCTTTGAACCGTTATTTGTTGAATGGTTGTCAACTTTTCAAGATTTTCACTACCACTTGTCTTCACTTTTTAAGATTTTTCACCAACAATTCAACTTATCAATTCCACACGCGAAGGTCCCTATTCGGGCGCCAGTTACGATTTTACAGATGGGGGTTCACAAAAAATAAAAGCCGAAACGTATAGATCCGATGTTAAAACAAGACTGATTTATTAATACAATTCTAATTGCTAAGAAACCTAATTGTCCCTAGCTACATGATGACAGTCCCACGGTCGCGGTGTCGGCTCAGCATTTTCGGGATCCCACGGTGAAATGTTTACCTCGATGTCACGTCGCTTTCTTCCCACGGAAGACGGGTGTTAACTCACGCAATTCGTAGAGCCGCGAATCCAACGACCTTTTCAAGGGTATGCAGCAGGCATTTCTTGCCATTAGATTACAAGCCAGGTAACGCCATTAATAATCAAAAAATCTAAAGGGCCATGCATATACCACGTGGTCAGTTTAGGAACGGGAGTTGATTGGCAAATGTCCACGGTGCATTCATGTTTTTAGAAAAAAAAAAAAATGCACACAGATGGAAGGGTGAAAAACTGGGTCACATATTGTCCACGTGGTCCATGGATGGCTCCTTAAGTTGTTCCACTCCTAGAAAAAAAAAATAATCTTCAATTTTAGGAGCAAATCGACTAAGGCCGGATGCAGTACCATCGCAATATTTGCCGCTGCGAAGCAAAACACACGATGCAAGCACGTGTGAATTAAATCGTGTATCATACAAACGAATAATCTTTATGGATTCTTCTGGAACATTTGATGAATTAACATCATCGACAGTTTCTACCGATAATAGAGGTAGTCAGATTAGAGAAAATTTCGACGATTCTGATAGTTTCATTCACGATGTTGCCAAAACCACCAGTGCTAGTTTTATCGATAACAGTTTAGCATTAGAAAAAATCCCAGGGCATTGGAAAAACCTTGTGATAGATTGAAAACTACCACGTCCCAGAGCTTGGACTGGATCTGGTGATGTGGACCAGAAGTGCATTTGAACCCACTAGTAGTAGCATTTTCACTTTTAATTTGACAACTTTCCTTATTTTCATACAATATAGAATTTGTATAATTTCAATAATATTACTACTACTCAAAGAGTCGTCTACTTTTATTATAACTGAGTTTTAATATGGGTCTTCAATTTTCTGGAAAGCATCACCACACAGATTCTACATTTGGTCTGGCTGTTGTTGGCAGAGGAGCGAATGTTTTTATATACTTCTAGAACGAAAAAAGAAATTATGCAAGAAGGATCAGCATGCCGAGGCTTGGATGCAAATGCGAGTCTCATGGCGACGCAAAATGGACGGACAGGCAGGCATCTTGGCCTGTGGTTGGAACAAGACCAAGTAGCCGCCCAAGAAAGACCTACGTGGACGAAGCACATGTATGCAAGTATCATCTAAGGCGGTATGTTCCCAACAAATCATAAGTAATAACAACAGTGTGGGTAAGTGGGGTACGTTAATCATTTATCATTTCCCAAACTACATACACATCATACAAACAAACTTAATACCAATTTCTCTGACAAGAATATCACTAACAATATGACACAGACAAGTACAAAAACACGGACTTTAACAAATACCTGGACAACAAAACGCGTACACTGACTGATACTGAATCTCAAAAAATTTCAAGAAGATTATGTGAGCTGTTTCGAAAGCCCGGTATATATTTGGTCACCATAGACCAATCCTTCTGGCATCATCACTTGAAAATTTAAAAAAAAAAAACCAACCGCGATCATTGCAATCCTATGGGGATACAAAAATTGTTAATTAATAATTGTCAAATCGTTCTTATCTCAGTAGCTCAAACATTTTTGGAAAGCGACATCACACAGATACTACCTTTGACATGGCTTGTTCGAGTTGCGGTAGTCCTGTTCTTTTAAAGTTATTCTGATTTTCCCCAGACGAAGACGATGTAAATTTGAAGAAACAAGAACAATACCAATTTCAGCCAGGAATCAAATAGAAACAAAAAGGAAACTATGAAAATTGTGCCATATCATTTAATCTACTTTATATATAATTATTCATCACCACGCTTACGTTTTCCTTTCCGTTTCTTCCCATAATAGTTTAAGATACTAACCAAAAATAAACACAATATGTATGTCAATACTCATTGCCCAGTGAACAAGCGAACGGTACAGTTCGTTCGGTCCGCTCTCCGTAGCTTTGGAAGTTTTTTACTAGGTGTTATTACAAGTCAAGTCAGTTTCATTTAGTTTTTCTCGATCGCGAGTGAAACTCCATTTCTGCAGAAGAAAACGTTGTGTGATCTAGCAGGGCAACAACGTCATTAATTGCAATTAGCAATATTGCCCCGATCTAAAAGCCATTTTGCTCCGCATTTATACGGCACGCACACCAGCAGTCCATTGTGTGTAGCGTGCAATCGTTCATCTGCTAACCACCACTGACCAACAACATCATCATCATCGTTCAGCTCCACGCCTAGACGGCCACTCATCGTCGCTCGGCAGCAGCAGCACATTCGTCGCCCGTCTGCAGTAGATCAGTGATACATATAAGATAAGTTTTTGTTTCTCGCTCTTGTGTGTGTGAGTGTGGAGAGTGACTGAGAGTGTGTGAAAGTGTGTGCTTAGGTTTAATTTGTGTATCTGTGATTGATTGTAGATAATTACGTTAGTGGTTGAGCGCCATAAGCTCCCACAAGCGAGCCATGGATGATTTATCGGAAGATGAATCATCTATCGCGCAAAATGATGGGGTAGCTCTCAAAGCTACCCGATCGCGTGCTTATCCAGATAGTTCATCTGGTCCTTCGGTTGTCTATTTTCGGCCCAAAACGAAACCTCTCAACATTTACCAGATTTCAAACGATCTGACGAAACGATTCTCGGCCGTGACCGAGATAATTAAGGTGAGACACAATAAATTAAAAGTCGTTGTGTCCAGCCTTAAACAAGCTAACGAAATTGCTGTCTCTAAATTTTTTACACTGGAGTATTTAGTGTACATCCCAGCTCGAGGTATTGAGATAGAAGGTGTGGTCTCCGAAGCGAGTTTGACCCCTGAGATCCTGTTGAAGCAGGGGGTTGGTCGATTCAAGAACCCTCTGCTTCCTTCAGTCAAGATACTCGATGTGCGAAAACTAGGCACCGTATTGATCACTAAGGGTGAAAAGAAATTTACCCCCTCAGACTCGTTTCGTGTGACTTTTTCTGGTTCAGCCCTTCCTCAATACGTCGAGTTGGGAAAACTTCGACTACCTGTGCGGTTGTTTGTACCTCGGGTCATGATCTGCGAAAAGTGCAAGCAGATGGGACATACGACCTCCCATTGCAGCAATAAGGCACGCTGCTCTAACTGCGGGGAGAAGCACGAGGATGGCGCCTGTGCAGACAGCACACCAAAATGCGCTTTCTGCAAGGAAACTCCTCCACATTCTCTCTCATCTTGCCCGGCGTACAAACAACGCGGGGAAAAATTAGAACGCTCGCTAAAAAAGCGTTCCAGGCAATCTTTCGCCGAAATGGTTAAAAAAGGCCTCACCATCACCCAATGTCAATACAAATCCCTTTACTCCTCTGTCAGATGACGAGTCTGACTTTGATTTGGCTGAAGAGGGAACATCATTCAGCTTTCCGGAAGGTGCTTCACGGAAGCGAAGACGCGTCCGCCCACGGAAAGTTGCTGAACCGGAGCCCAAAACCAGCTTGCCCAATTCAAGGAGAGGTGGAAAAAAGGAAAATCCTAGTCCACCTGGTTTTCGTAGTACTAACTACAGCCAGGACTTTCCATCTCTCCCGGGGACATCCAAAACCCCTGAAGCCCCAATTTTAAGAACAGAAGCCCCCTCCTCTAGTGGGTGGTGTTCTCATTTGATGACATTGCCGAAGGTATCTTTAAGTACCTCGAAATTTCTGACCCTCTCAAAAGCATTGTTTTGGCAATGCTTCCAACAGTGAATACTTTTTTCAAGAAATTGACAATTAAGTGGCCCCTCCTTGCAGCTATCATTTCCTTCGATGGATAATTTTCCAAATGAGGTCGGGGATTTGATCACTGTTCTACAGTGGAATTGTCGAAGTTTGATTCCTAAATTGGAATCATTCAAATTTTTAGCTCACACTACCGGTTGTGATGCATTCGCTCTTTGTGAAACATGGCTCTCTTCTGAAATCAATCTTCCGATTCATGATTTCAATATTATTCGTCTTGATCGTGAGGATTCGCGTGGAGGGGGAGTACTTTTGGGGATCAAAAAGTGCTACTCCTTCTATAGAGTGAATTTTCCTCCCATTCCAGGTATTGAAGTTGTCGCATGTCAGGCTGTTATTAAAAATAAAAGCCTTTGAATTGCTTCCGTTTATATTCCTCCAAGAGCCTCCATTAACCGAAAACAACTCTCAGATATTTGTTCGGTTCTTCCTGCTTCGCGGTTGGTCAAGGGAGATTTTAACTCTCACGGTACAGGCTGGGGAGAACTGTACGATGACAATCGGTCTTCCCTAATATATGACCTCTGTGACAACTTCAATATGACAGTACTTAACAATGGAGAAGTAACACGTTTGGCTGGTACATCCTCAGTTGGCAGTAGATTAGACCTCACACTTTGTTCGAATTCATTATCGTTGGATTGCACATGGAATGTGATTCAAGATCCCCACGGTAGTGATCATTTGCCCATAAAAATTTCAGTTACCACCGGGTTCAATCCGTCGAAATCTGTCAACGTCACGTATGATCTTACCCGTCACATCGATTGGACAAAGTTTAGGACAGCAGTAGATGAAGCCGTAACGACGGTAGAAAGGCTTTCACCGCTGGAAGAGTATAACTTCCTCTCCAACCTGATCTTAGACAGCGCGCTTCAAGCTCAAACTCGACCAGTTCCAGGGACGTCATCTCGCAGGAAACCTCCTTCTCCATGGTGGGATCAGCAATGCACCGAGGTTTACCGTAAAAAGTCCGACGCGTTTAAAGTTTTCTGTAGACGTGGAACACCTGAGCACTTCGAAGTATACACGGCTCTCGAACGCGAACTTAAGAGCCTCATCAAGGCCAAGAAACGCGGTTACTGGCGAACGTTCGTGAACGGGCTATCGTGCGAGACGTCGATGAGTACTCTTTGGAACACGGCGCGAAGGTTGCGTAACCGAACTACGAACAACGAGAGCGAGGAGTACTCGGACCAATGGATCCTCAAATTCGCGCGAAAAGTTTGTCCAGATTCTGTGCCGGCACGGATCATTCCTCGCGAAAACACGAATTCGATAGATGAGATCTGCCAACCCTTTTCAATGGTAGAGTTCTCTCTCGCACTCCTTTCGTGTGGCAATACAGCTCCAGGGGCTGATAGGATCAAGTTCAACTTGCTCAAGAACCTCCCAGACGTCACGAAGAGGCGCATGTTGAACTTGTTTAATCAGTTTCTGGAACTCAACATTGTACCGGATGATTGGAGACGGGTGAGAGTTATTGCCATTCAAAAACCTGGTAAGCCCGCGTCCGACCACAACTCCTATCGACCCATCGCGATGTTATCCTGTATTCGAAAGTTGTTGGAGAAAATGATCCTTTTCCGTCTGGACAAATGGGTTGAGACGAATAACCTGCTTTCAGATACTCAATATGGTTTCCGTAGGGGTAAGGGAACGAACGACTGTCTCGCGTTGCTTTGCAGAGATCAGTTAGCTTTTGCTAAAAAAGAGCAAATGGCTTCTTTATTCTTGGACATAAAGGGGGCTTTTGATTCAGTATCTGTTGAAGTTCTTTCAGATAAACTCCACGCTTGTGGCTTTTCACCATTAATGAATAATTTTTTGTACAATTTGCTGTCAGAGAAACATCTAAGCTTCTCTCATGGAACCTCTACAGCTCCACGATTTAGCTACATGGGTCTCCCTCAGGGATCATGTTTGAGTCCCCTTTTGTATAATTTTTATGTCTAAGCCATTGACGGTTGTCTAAGTGACAATTGTACGTTGAGACAACTTGCAGATGACGGCGTAGTGTCTGTCACGGGACCCAATGGGGTTGATCTGCAAGGACCCTTACAGGATACCTTAGACAATTTGTCTACTTGCGCTCTAGAGCTAGGTATCGAATTCTCAACGGAGAAAACTGAGTTGGTAGTTTTTTCAAGGAAGCATAACCCAGCACAACCGAAGCTTCAAATTTGGGGTAAGCGGATAACTCATTCTATGTCATTTAAATATCTTGGGGTCTGGTTCGATTCTAAGTGCACCTGGAGATCCCATATTGAGTATGTGAAGCGAAAATGCCAGCCAAGGATCAACTTTCTCTGCACAATTACCGGAACCTGGTGGGGAGCTCATCCACAAGATCTTCTAACGTTGTACCGGACAACGATTTTGTCGGTTATGGAATACGGTAGTTTTTGTTTTCAGTCAGCGGCTCGGTCGCACTTCATTAAACTGGAACGTATTCAGTATCGGTGTCTTCGTATCGCGTTAGGTTGCATGCACTCGACTCACACCATGAGTCTTGAAGTGCTGGCTGGCATGTTGCCACTCTCGGATCGGTTTTCAGAATTATCTCTCCGGCTCCTCACCAGGTGTGAAGTTATGAACCCCGAGGTGATCGAAAATTTTGAGAAGTTCCTTGAGTTGAATCCTCAAACTCGCTTCCTGACCTTGTACCATTTGTACATAACACAGGATGTCAGCCCTTCGCCGAACATTTCCAATCGTATTTGCTTCTCCGATTTCGACAATTCGGTTCATTTTGATTTATCCATGAAGCAGGAGCTTCGTGGAATCCCAGAGCATCATCGTCCTATGATTTCTCCGGTGATATTTGCTGCAAAGTTTGGCCAAGTTGATTCCACTAAATCGTTCTTCACTGACGGATCTTTGATAGAGCAGTCAGCAGGCTTTGGTATATTTAATGAAATTTATAGCGCCAACCGTAAACTTCAAGCTCCTTGTTCCGTATATGTCGCTGAATTAGCGGCAATACATTTTACGCTAGAAATTGTTGCCTCATTAACACCGGATCAGTACTTCATTTTTACGGATAGTCTCAGTTCTATAGAGGCTATTCGCTCATCGAGGCCGATAAAGCACTCCTCGTATTTTCTCATGAAAATACAGGAGCTTCTAAGTGCTTTATCTTCGCGTTATTTTATCATCACCTTTGTATGGGTCCCATCTCATTGTTCAATTCCAGGCAATGAGAAAGCGGACTCGCTTGAAAAGGTGGGCGCTATGGAAGGCGATATTTGTGAGCGACAAATCGCCTTCAACGAATTTTTTCCTATTTTTCGTCAACAGTCACTCGTTAGCTGGCAGTATAAATGGAGTAAAGGTGATTTGGGGCGATGGCAACATTCTATCATCCCAAAGGTGTCGAAGAAATCTTGGTTTAGGGAGATGGATGTGGGTCGAGACTTCATTCGTGTCATGTCTCGCCTCATGTCTAATCATTATTCTTTGAACGCTCATTTATACCGGGTTGGGCTGAGCGACAGCAATCTCTGTGAATGTGGACAAGACTATCAGGACGCAGATCACGTTATTTGTGTTATTTATTCTTGTGCTGAACATTCTGGAGGTCAGATCTGAGCTTTATGATTCCCTTCGGGCTCGAGGTAGACAACCCAATGTGCCAATTCGAGATATTTTGGCTGTACGTGATTTGGAGTACATGAAACTCATTTATGTGTTTTTGACTAACATTAGCCTTAGATTGTAGTTAGTTTAACCTGTATGTTTACTTTAAGTTTTTTTTTAATATATATGTATGTGTGTGTTTTTTTTTCTTTTTCAAAAGATGTCCAAGTCAAAAGAAAACCGTAAATTGTATAGTTATAAGTGTTTAGATAATTTAGAATTTAAATTTAATGTGTTATGTAAACCATACTTTAAAATCCCACCCTCTTTCCCATCCGTAATTTGTAATTCCTATTAACCTCGAGACAGCCGCGAGTAATCGGCTCTTTCCTCCTAAGGCAGCATTCATTAATTATGTCACGCTTTTAGGGGGGGGGAGGGGGTTCAGAAAACCGTGACATTTTGTGACAAACGAGGGAGGGGGGGTAAGCTGAATCGTGACATCACATTTTTGAAAAAAAACAAAAACAAAATGATATTCTTATGCAATATCGCCTACTACTACTATCCCTACTGTTCACGCCCCTTCGTAAACGAACAGCAACAGCAGTAATCATGCAGCACTCACACACCGCTCGCATAAACTATGCCACGCCCTGTTCTGCAACTTTCCATCGTTCTGGAACTTTCCATGTTCTGGAACTTTCCATTGTTTTGGAACTTTCCATCGTTCTGGAACTTTCCATGTTCTGGACCTTTCCATCGTTCTGGAACTTTCCATGTTCTGGAACTTTCCATTGTTCTGGAACTTTCCATGTTCTGGAACTTCTAGCAGTAGCGGCACAATATAAAAACGGCACCGCAGTGGCGCAGTCATTCAGTCATTATATCAATTCTAAGGTGTTAAGATCAAAAGGAAAAAGCAATAAAGGATAAGTGAATAGAAGCAGTAGTTTTTCTATCAATATCTTCTGGATCCATTATCCGGTGCAACAGCCCTGTGTTATACAGTGTTGAATACAGTCCACCCTACGACTAGAGTGTTTGCTGTCAACGGCCTTGGAACCCAACCCGGCCTTTTCAGGGTAAGAAGAGTTGAATTTTCCACCCATGAGCCAAGACAGAGCACTCGTTTTACCCGACAGTTGCTAGTTTGAGCGACACCTATTTCCTTTCCTACCGTGTTAGGACACGTTTGAGTTCTGTCGCAAGAGAGCTAGCAAGCTACTTCAAGTACCCTACGGATCCGGTGTTTGGCTCCGACACCTACCATACCTAACACGCTAACTTGAAAGTACCCATTAATGAGTCGAAAAGTACGCATTTTGAAGAAAAGTGGCTTAACTCATTATTAGGAGTATATTTTCCTCATTAATTGAGTATTCGTTACCCATTAATGATTAATTGATACTCATAAATGAGTAAGCAATACTCAGAAATGAGGAAAGTATACTCTTAATAATGAGTTAAGCCACTTTTCTTCAAAATGCGTACTTTTCGACTCATTAATGGATACTTTCAAGTTAGAGTGAATACTATTCCACCGTTCATGAATGACAGCTGCAGCTCATTCAGTGTGCGTCAGTGAATAAAGTCCAGTGTTTATTGGTGAAAAATTGGTTCGCACAGTTAGTGTATTTTGGAAAATGAATCGTGGAGAACTTTTTAATACGCTGTACAATGCGTATGTAAAGGCTTACCCGGATAAGAAGAAAAGGGAGTGCCAATTGGATGCTACTAATTTCTGGAATGAACGGAAGGGCAATGACAACACCGCACTTGAAGAGCAAGTCAATAACAAAATAAAAGAGCTTCATGCCTTGCAGCTAAAGAAAAAAGGTAAACTTCTTCAACTATGGGGAAAGTCTATGAGTGCTCCTAAGGAATCAGCGCCGACAGTGAAACCCGCGCAACCCATCAAGGAAATTGAGTATATGGCTCAGCCGTCATCATCAAATAAACGCCCTGCACCAGTACAGGAACAACTTTAACTCTGGCAACTCTATTTATTATTTTGTTTACTTGTGTTCTAGTGCTGAAAATTATCACATTTTCTGGATGTTATCGTCTGTTTAAATCCTAGAAATCAACGCCTACGTACGTTTAAACCACCGCTCATACAGTTCACACCGGAATATCGCCCATCCGCAAGGTAGGACCAATATTATCGTCCCTCCAAGTCCACCGCTTCGTCCAATCAAAACCTGCATCAACCACCGCCACAAGCCACCTTCCTCCATCGCCTCATCACTCCGTCAAACAAGCCGTCTAGATCAGCGTAGATATCATAGCCTCCTCCACCTCCTGCCCGCTGTTTCAACAAACATTTGCCACACAGAGATTTCCTGCCGTCAACTAGCTATCGACGATTTAAATTTGGAAACCATTGTAGCACCTATTGCGAGAAATAAAACCTACTCCTGCTGCTGTGTTTTCATTTTCCCACGCATCCGAAGCCCTGCATACAAAAGCATTCACCTCACCAATACCTACGTCGTATCATCGCATCGACTATCAGCTGTCATCGTTAGATAAGTAGCGTTCGCCACCTGTCTGCCACTAGACTAACTATCCATCCAGTGCAGCCGAAATCAACGTAATGACTGCGGTGTGTGAAAAATGTGCAAACTCGATCGAAACCGAGTCAGTAAAATGTGGAGGATTTTGCTCATCAACTGTGTGTTTACGATGCTCTGGAATCGCAAAAGATGCACATGCTGGTATCGTAGCTAATATGCATTTAGTGTGGCTGTGCACTGCGTGCAAAAATTTAATTGCGAAAGCACGATTCTCCAACGCTTTGGTATCCGTCAATAAAGTCAACGAATCCGTCATCGATGCAATAAAAGCTGAGATTCGCGACAGCATTCTGGTGGACATCAAAACGGAAATTCGATCGAACTTCAAATCCTTGTTCGAATCTGTTCCGTCTACTCCAGCACCACCTCGTCGTACTCCATCGGCACCAGCTTCTAGATTAAAAAGGCGTCGCGTCAACGACGGCGATGATGACATTGTTTCTCAACGCCCTACCAAAACACTATGTGGAATCGGAACAAGCACGGCGGACCCAAGTATGGTAGCCTGTCGGCCATCTGAACAAGATTCCGACAAATTTTGGTTATACCTGTCAGGTATTCTGCCGGAAGTTCCTGAAACCAAGGTCAGCGAACTAGTCCGTCTAAAATTAAAAACCGATGACCTGAAGGTGGTCAAGCTTGTTCCACGTGGTAAGGATGTTAGATCCCTAACCTTTGTGTCGTACAAAATTGGGATGTCTCCGGACTTAAAACCAGCTGCCTTGTCTACTGAAACGTGGCCATGTGGAATACGCTTTCGAGAGTTTGAAGATGATGGTGCCAAGAAGCAGTTTTTTTGGAGACCAGCACAAACAACCTTGGGCACGCCTGCCGGAAACGAGACACCGACTGCGGTTCCAGACTCAATGAGGTAACTTCTGAAATCCCTCTTACCAACTGCTCCGTGCCTACGTTACAAGTTCAATCTCCTACACCGAACTGGCAAACAGCAATCAATCGCCAACCTCCGCACATACGCACTGTGAGTGTCTCGCAAGTCCCAGTAACAGGTGTACATCATAAGTCATTCCTTGTGTACTATCAAAACGTGGGTGGTATGCGTACGAAGACCAACGACTTTTTCTTGGCCGCCGCATCTAGTGATTACGACGTTATTGTTCTAACAGAAACCTGGCTGCGCTGTGACGTGAGCAATTCCGAATTGGCTCCGAATTACAACATTTACCGCTGTGACCGCAGCCCCGCTACCAGTCAACTACAACGTGGTGGAGGGGTTCTTATTGCAGTAAAAGCCTGTTTACAAAGTGTTCCTGTTCGACTTAATGGAGGCGATTCACTTGAGCAGGTCGCTGTGAAAGTGTCTCTTGCAGATCGATCAATCTTCGTGTGTGGTATATATCTGAGACCTAACAGTGAACCCGAACGCTACATCCGGCATTCCGAAGCTGCCGTGCAGATTTTAAATGCTGCCACTGCGAGTGACACTGTTGTGATTGTTGGCGACTATAACCTTCCACATTTATCGTGGTCTTTCGACGTAGATATCGGTGGTTACTTGCCAACAAACGCTTCTTCTGAGCAGGAACTTGCGCTAACTGAGAGCATGGTGGCCAGCGGACTTCAGCAAATTTGTGACATCCGTAACGTCAACGAAAGATTGCTTGATTTGGCCTTCGTGAATAATGGTAGCAGCGTGGAAGTGATTGAAGCCCCATCAACCATTTTAAAACCTGATCGCCATCATAATCCATTCGTACTACGATTAGACATACGTCGATTTGAGGATCCCCAGCCATCGATAGCCAATGAACAGGACTACGATTTTAACCGTTGCGATTACAGTGCTGTGTGTGAGGATTTGAGCTCGAAAAATTGGGAACATCTATTCAACGGAGCCAACGTCAATTTAGCGGTCTCTGTTTTTACACCGAGATTTTCGATTCTATAAGCCGACACACTCCTGTACGCAGAGCTCTTATCCGCCGGTCTTACAGACAAGTATGGTGGAATGCTGACTTAAGACATCGCCGGAATATTCTTCGGAAAGCTCGTCGTCGATTTTTCGGCACAGAACGTCATCAAACCGGATTCTTCTACAAAGGCTAGAGACTGAATACAACGCTCATGTAGCTTCTTCGTTCCGTGAGTATGTTTTTAGAATTCAGGATGAGATGAAGGCCAATCCATCATCTTTCTGGAACTTCATTAAAAGTAAGAGAGCGTCCAATTCAATACCCGCTGAAATCTCATTAGGTGGTGCTACTTCTCACGATACTACTGAGTCTGCAAAGTTATTTGCTGACTTTTTCCAAAGCGTTTATACTTCGGGTTCCCCACCAGTTTCCCAGAATCTGGTGGAAAGCTTGCCATCTTACACGATTAATTTCTCAATGCCTACATTATCAGCAGCCGACGTTGAACACGCTCTGAGCTCTATAGACTCGTCGAAGGGGCCTGGCCCGGACAAGCTGCCTCCTGTGTTTGTCAAACAATGTGCCAACGTACTTGCAGAACCCGTTAGTTATTTATTCAACCTTTCTCTGTCAGAAGGAGTTTTTCCTGACGCATGGAAACTGGCTGCGGTGACGCCTATACACAAATCTGGTAGCAAACACCGGGTCGAAAATTATCGTCCTATTTCAATTCTGTGCTGTATCTCAAAGATCTTGGAATCGCTTATTCACGACAAAATGTATAGAGCTTCTCAGTCTGTCATTTCCGAATTTCAGCACGGTTTTGTAAAAATCGATCAACCATCACTAATCTCATGTCATACGTCAGCACTCTCAACAGTAGTCTTGAAGACCGATGCCAGGTCGACAGTATATACATCGATTTTTCTAAAGCCTTCGACAAGGTACCGCATGAGTTAACGCTGAAAAAACTGGAACGATTGGGATTTCCTGGATGGCTGATGATCTGGTTACGATCCTATCTTTACGGTAGATTTGCCTACATCAAGCTTGGATCTGTATACTCCCGCAGCTACGAGATGCCGTCCGGTGTACCGCAAGGCAGCCATTTGGGTCCGTTAATTTTTATTCTCTTCGTTAACGATTTATGCCACCGCCTACAATCGCACCGACTAATGTACGCCGACGATCTAAAAGTCTTCAGAACCATCAGGAGTATGGCTGATTGCGCTGCTCTACAGCAAGACCTTGAGACTGTTTCAAACTGGTGCCTGTTCAATGGAATGGAGATGAATGCAATAAAATGCAAGATCATAAGTTTCAACCGAAGCCGTTCGCATATAACTTTCCAGTATTTGCTACATTCAGAAGAACTTGAACGAGTCAATTCGATTAAAGACTTAGGTGTAACAATGGATAGTAAGCTGAATTTCAACGGCCATATTTCCATAACTTCCGCTAAAGCTTTTGCCGTCCTTGGTTTTATTCGTCGAAACTGTTCCGTTTTCCGCGATATTCACGCACTGAAAGTCCTGTACTGTTCTTTGGTGCGCAGTATTCTTGAATACGGAGTTCAAGTATGGGCTCCCTATCATGCTGTACACGCTGACCGTCTAGAAAGAGTTCAGCGTTGCTTCATTAGATTTGCCTTGCGCAACCTGCCGTGGAACGACCCTCTCCGACTACCGCCATATGAACACCGATGTCAACTCATAACCCTGGAGCCTCTTCACCAGCGGAGGATTTACTTGCAGAGATTGTTTGCATTCGATGTACTGAGCAACCGCTTGGATTGCACACATCTCTTGCAACAAATAAACTTTTATGTTCCTGCTCGCAGGTCCCGACAACGACAGCTTTTGTGGATTCCGAGGCACCGAACAGTCTTCGGTGAAAATCATCCACTGCAAAGATGCCTCCGAAGATTTAATGAAGTAAGCCATCATTTTGATTATAATGTGACGAGAAATAAGTTTAAGACCCTTGTTAGATAGTATTTTTTATCAGTCTGTACAGCTTAGCTGAAGATGTTGACAAATAAATAAAAAATAAAATAAAATAAAATATAACTTAAAGCTGAGCTAAATAATCTGAACTCTGAGGTAGTGCTTCTGATTGACAAGAAGTCTGCTGGACTATTGACGGATGATGATCAGTCGAGACTCGAAGGGCTAAAAATTAAAAAGATCAAACTTGAAAAGAATCTCAAAATCAAGGAAGACGAGCAAGAGCGGCAGCAGAAGCATCGTGAGAAAATGAAGCAGGCTAAACAACTGTTAATTCGAGACATCCCAGAGGCTGGTAAATATGATATATTAACTAGTTTGTTTGCACAGTAGATATAAATATCAAATTTCAGGAAATTATCTTTCATTCCGAAATTCTCCTGGCCGCCCTCGTGTTGAAGAGCAGCAACCGGAGCTGCTCAAGGCAATATGCGATATCGCACTTCATGGATCTGCGGCCCACGAAAAGCGCAGTGATGAGAGCGTCAGAAGCGTTAAAACTTTAGATGAGTTGACTTCTGCAATACAAGGCAAGGGATTCAATATCAAAAGAACAGCAACATATCTGCGGTTAATCCCAAAACGAGCCAATTCCCATCAAGGTAAATGTCACGTAAATACTGTACCAGTGAAGTTGATGCGCGCAAGTAATGCAAAACACAACGATCATCCCGATGGCCGATTCTGTACAGCGACCATAAGATCATTGGAAGAACTGGCATCTGTGCTAGGGCCCAATGAAGTAGGATTTATCAGTCAGGATGATAAGGCGAGAGTGGCGATAGGCCTAACGGCTGCCAATAAGCAGTCTCGCATGCTTATGCATGTGGAGTACAAAATCACGCTTCCTGACCACGATTGGATAGTTGCAAATAAGCATAAACTAATTCCGTCCGTGTACGCTGGAATCGAAATCAAACCGAATGGTCTTGGCAAACCGGAGGCTGTTGGTTTTTCGGGCCCCACTTACATTGCAATTCGGTCAGGCAAACACGCTTCGTCAACGGCGTTTTCTCATGCGTTAGACATCAAGCGGCTTCTAACTCTTGAATCGTTTGATGGTATTTTTAAGTTTGATGGATTGGTCAAACCAGTCCTAATCTTTACCGTCGACGGTGGACCTGATGAAAATCCGAGATATCGCAAGGTAATACAGATAGCAATACACCATTTTAAAGAGTACAACCTTGACACGCTGTTCATTGCAACGAACGCTCCGGGAAGGAGTGCTTTCAATAGAGTGGAGCGACGTATGTCACCCTTGAGTAAGGAGCTTTCTGGATTGATAATACCACACGACCAGTTTGATAGTCATCTGGATTCCCAATTGCGTACAACTGATTCAGCTTTGGAGAAGCAAAATTTCCAGTACGCTGGTGAAGTTTTGGCAGAAGTCTGGAATGATGTGGTCATCGACGGTCATCCGACGTTGGCTGAATATATCGATCCTGATGCTTCTGAAATAGATCCGAAGTCAATTCGTGACTATGACCAACACTGGTTTGGAACTCATGTGCGAACCAGCCAATATTTACTCCAGATACGGAAATGCACAGATAGGTAAAATTTTGAGATGCATTTGATGGTCAAATAATTGTTATATGTGCATAAATTTATATTTTTACAGGAAATGCTGCTCACCACTGCGAAGTAGCATCGATCACGTTATCTGCAATGGATTTTTGCCTCCACCAATCTCTCTGACGCAAACATCTCGAGGATTGATTGGGTCATCGAAGGACGAACCACAGCATTTCCCATCAATGTTCGTATTGAACTCATTACAAGCTCAACAGATTCTACCTAAATCGATGTCCGGATATGGAACGATTCCGTATGATCTTTACTGTCCTTCAATTAAAAACTCATTGAACGAACGAGTGTGTTCCAGCTGTGGCCTATACTTTGCATCTTTAGTCATGCTTCGCGAGCACATAAAGATGCACAAGCATACATCCGTTCAATTTCAGAGAAAATTGCGTCCGTTTAAAGTTGTGGCAAAACGTAAACAGGAATGTATGGTTGTAACCAACAAAGACAACTTCGATTGCGAATGGATAGATGACGAAGAACTTGATCTGACTGATGTGGCAGAAACCATTACGAGTGCTTCAGCGGACGCAGATATCTTCCCGGTCATCAATGCTTACCAACATCTGCAAAACCCTTGGACTGAGGATTGAATCTATTTTTGAATGGTATTATTTGAGAATGCAATTTGATATAATATGAGGAAAATTGAATTTGTTTCTGTATGAAATAAAAATGATTTTTTGTGACTAATATTGGCTATTTGAATAAAAAGTTTTGAGTGGGGAGGGGGGGGGGGTTAACAAAAACGTGACATAATTGCCTGGGGGGGGGGGTTACAAAAATTGTGACAATTTGTGACATGGGGGGAGGGGGGGGGTTGATTTTCGGCCAGATTTGCGTGACATAATTAATGAATGCTGCCTAACTTTAGTTTTAAGATAAATGATGTATAAAAATATGAAAATTTGGCTCTGTAAAGTTAATTCGATTGAGCCTGTACAAATAAATGATTATTTAAAAAAAATGTATGTCAATACTAAGAGCATAGTGATAGTGTCGGAAATGGAACACATGGTCTATGACGGGGGATCAGTCCTGGTGAAAAGAATGGCTGGAGATGGACACTGTTTGTTCTCAGCTTTGGTATATCAACAATTTAACTCGAATGTGGGGACAGATGATCATTACGAAAAAGTAATGAATCTTCGACGAAGAGTAGTGGATCATATTCGTAATAACATGGACATTTACCGCGTGTCACTGACTGATACTGTAGAGGAAATGAGACACGTTGGGTTCACATCGAGAGAAAATAAAGTCGATGAATTTCTTCGAAGATTAGCGGAGTCTAACGAATGGGGTGGACAAGAAACTATAGCGTCGGCTGCGGTTATCTTTAATAAAAGAATTGATGTGTATTACGAGGAAGGACCGTTAATCGTTTTCAACAGAGAACTGGCAGCATTTGGAGCTCTAAGAATAGCATATCGGCTTGCGGCAAGAAACTCCAGAAATACAGATCGTAACCATTACGATAGTGTGGTACAAAAATTACATGTCAACAGAGATATCCGAGAACGCCCGAACGATACAATGGAAGACGTTGCTTCAAATCTGCTCCCGCCTCTGGAAAGAATAACCGAGCTCCAAGTGAACGGCTTGCCTAATTGTTCGCAATTGAGTGCCAATCCAATGATTCAATATAGTGGATTTTCAAATAACGAATCTGATCCTACAAAACTCACCATGATCACCTGGAACATCCGTGGATGCTCGGACGAACAAAAACGGAAAGACATTGATAAATACTTTGCTGAATGTGATTACACCATAATTGCACTCCAGGAAACAAGACTGGCAGAGTGTTGTCTCGAAACGAGCAACTTCTTTTGGTTCAATGTAAATAACAAACACAACAGCCGTGATCGCATTGGAGGTGGCACAGCAGTATTAGTGGCCAAGAGATGGTACAAAAGCGGACGATTCAAGAAAATAAGTGCGAATTCATGCGCATACTTAGCCGACATCTTCAATCATCATGGGTGATTTCAACGCTAGAATCGGATTTTCGGAAATCACAGAAGACGATCGTAAAATCATCGGAAGAAGTTTGTTTCACAACATTTCAAACTCCAATGGATTTGAGCTGAAGAACTTCATGCATGGTCTACGACTTAAGAACCATCTTACATTCAGTAAATCTATGTCAGTTCACTGGACCTGGACTAACGGAAAATGCCAATCTCAGTTAGATCACATACTTTTGTCTGAGATGGGCTTCCTTAAAATTCCTATCATACCGGCGTATTATCACAACGCAATTAAAAGCGATCGTAAAATGGTTGTTTGCGTATTCAGTGAAGCGAGGAGTGGCACAGAAATACTTGAAAGCAGCTTGAATATCTCGAAAGTTGTGAAGAAAGTTAGATATGATCTTGAACTATTAAAAAATGATGCAGAACAAACAAGATTTCAGGCAAGAATTGATAGAAATCTGGAAAGAGCGAAACAAAACCCAAACCCAAACATTGATGAAGAATGGCGTATTATTGAATCAGCAGTTACAGAAGCAGCAAACTTAACGCTCAGCCATTCTGGATCGCCGTTGACGCCAAGAAGAAAGCTAGCGTCTCAAAATTTCTTAAATTAACGCCGGAGATTACTGGAAGATAAGAATAACCCAGAGCTGAAAAGATGTGTTAAGAAAGCTAGATTAGAAAAGCAGGATGCTTATGAAAGACATTTCGAAGAAAAAGTGGACACATTTTTGGAAGAAATAGAAAAAGAAAATCCACTAGCCAGAATGAGTAAAACCTTTAGGTTCATCAAACAACATAAAAGAAACTCGCAAAATAAGAAGCGTTCGTTCATTAATATTCAGAAGTGGGACGAGAAAATCAAAACTTCTGATGACAATGTCCGAATCGAAACAATAATCGAAGATGATGGCAGGAATGCAGGTCCAGAACCGACGCTAGAAGAAGTAAGAAGCATTATTTGGGCCATTAGAAACAACAGCGCACCAGGTCTCGACAACATGCACAACGAATTCTTTAAATACGGTTCCGAAACATTGCTGATAGAAATCACCAAGATGCTGATAAAGGTGTTCAACACCAACGTAGTTCCGAACTCATGGAAGGACACCCTACAGATCCCGATACCAAAATTGCCGAACCCACGAACAGCTGAGGATTATAGATGCATCACGCTGTGTCCTAGCATTTATAAAATATACGCCAAAATTTTATTGAATCGTCTAAAAATGCAGGTAGCCCCACTCCCAGGATACCAGATGGCGTTCCAAGCCAAAAGAAGCGCGGCTGATCAAATCTTTGTTCTACGAAGAATACTAGACGAGAGACGGCCAAAGGGTTGCCGGACGATAGTAGTTTCTCTAGACTTGCAACAAGCCTTTGACAAAATTGAGATTTCCAAAGCAGCAACTATACATATGGATTTAGGGGCATCAAGTGCACTTATCAACAGAATAATAGTTGCCTGTCTCCATGAAACGACATCACTGCAATGGTTTGGGCAGAGAACGAAAATAACAAACAAATCGAGAGGAATCAAACAGGGCTGCCCCTTAAGTCCTCAACTTTTCATTCTAATGCTGAATCATGTGTTAATGTCACTGAATGAATTCATGCCTGAAGTACGATTGCATCATCAATTCGAAATAAAGTTGCCCTGCTTGCTCGGATATGCAGATGACCTCATGTTTCTATGCGATAACGAGGAAGACGTAGAAAAGCTTATACTGATACTAGAACCACTGCTCTTGTCAATTGGTTTGGAAATAAACACCAACAAAACCAAGGTTCTTATTCGAGATCCGTTTTTAGTTAAGAACATCGCCCAGGAAACCACTGCAAGATTCGAGAAGTACGAATTATCACTGGTTACTATAATGCGCTACCAAGGAGCCTACATAACTAGCAGCTTGACAAGAGGGGCAACTACTGCGGAAAGGATAAAGAAAGCATACAAAGCATTTTATCACTTGTGCGACTTTCTGAAGAAGCATCCACTCCATTGGGAAACAGTAAGAAAATTATACCATACGCTTATAACACCTGTGGTTACATACTCCATGGAAGTCGCGACAATTTTGAAGAGAAACCGAAACGCACTACGCAAGATGGAGTTGGAAATGATAATAACGCTAAGAGGTCTTAGTGTAGACAAGGAGAATGTCAATGAAGTGCAAGGAAGCGAACAGAGACAACAACAAACGAAAACAATACGCAACATTAGCAGGAAAACAGTAAATGGAGACGGTAATCATGCAGATGAGGAAATCAGTAGAATAGATGTGACATCGGAGGGGACCGCATATTTAGTACCAAATTTGCTTGGAGGTCACACTATTAATAACAAGATTAGAGTTGCCAGATTAAACTACTACGGACACATTTTAAGAAGTGAAAACGAGGGAGTTTTGAAAACGGCATTGGAGCATTTCATAGCACATCCCAAAAAGCGTGGTAGACCGGCATATACATGGCGAACGACTATTAGACAGGCCATTGAAAGAAGCGGAATAAATGTACAAGCTTGGCAAGAAGCAATCATGGATAAACAAAAGTTAAGAGAGATGACGCAAGAACTATTCAACAATTTGGTAGAGCCGAATATGAACTAAGTGACGACGAATCTGACGGAGATAGTGTAGGCAGTTCCATTGTTCCATCGGAATTTAATGGCTTCAGTGACATCGAGGATATTTTCTTTGATGATGAAAACCAGCCCCCACATGACGAAAAAACATTACAATAAATGCACTAACAAAATCCAAACTAATTGCAAACATCTGACCCCTTAATAACAACTAATAGTAATAACAACAGTGTTGGTAAGTAAATAATTTAAAATTTAACAAATTAACTACATACACATCATACATACAAACATAACTATATATTACAAAAACGCCCACAAATACTTTATTCCATCTGGGAGCGAAGAATAAGGGAGATAGCTATTACATTGTCACACCTGTACTATATGAAATTGCGCAGATACCAAAAACTGCACTGACACGAATATCACTAACAACGTAATGACACGGACAAAGTACAAAAACAACACGGACTTTAACAAATACCTGGACAACAAAACGCGAACACTGACTGATACTGAATCTCAAAATTTTTCAAGAAGATTATGTGAGCTGGTTTCGAAAGCCCGGTGTTTATTTGGTCACCATAGACTAATCATTCCGGCATAATCACTTAAGAATTTTCAAAAACCAACCCCGATCATTGCAATCCTATGGGGATAAAAAAAAAATTAAAGAAATTAAAAAAAACAGTTTAGCATTAGAAAACATGTGTATTTCGATAAGCGTTACGCGAAACGACAGTCAAACTAACGATAGTGACCAAAAAGGATCTCATAACTTTAGTTATAATCGACAGGGTACAAGCCATGTAGATGAACACTATGAGCCGAATGAGTCCATACCACAAACTGTTCAACATGCTAGGGATAAAATTTCCAAATCTGAAAAACAAATCACACTCACGAGTCTGATTAAAACTGATAGAGATGCTTGTATCTGGACAGGTGAAGCTTCATTGAAACAGTTAGATGCCATCTGCGTATCTACTAAAGCATTAGAAGATCAAGTATATCAAAAACGATTCAAGGCTCATGTGGCTGAATGGGTTATTTTGACCTTAACAAAATTAAAGCAAAATATCTCTTTTGTGGCACTCTCTACATTTTTTGATATTTCGCCGTCAACTGCATCGTATTACTTTAATCATACTTTACAAGTTTTAACTGAAGTTATGCGAGAGTTTATTTACTGGCCAAGTCGTGAAAATATTAGGCGCAATATTGCTCTGTGCTTCAACGGTAATTTTGAGAATGTGCGATGTATATTTGATTGCACCGAGATTCCTGTAGCAACACTTAAGTGCGTCAACTGTCGTATCTCGTGCTATTCTAATTACAAAGGGAAAAGAACAGTCAAGTTACTTATAGGAGTTACCCCTGCGAGATTAATAAGTTTTCTGAGTGAAGCATATAGCGGAAAAGTTTCAGACAAACAAATATACAACGACCAAAACGTTATCGCTTTATTCGACCCATTTAGTGATGAGATAATGGTGGATAAGGGGTTTAATATTGAAAATGAGTGCATTGCTAAGGGGATTCGTCTACATATAACACTATTTCTACGAAACGAGCGTTACACTACAGCTGATGCCATGTTGAATGAAAGCATCGCCAAAGCGAGGATCCATGTTGAGCGGGTAAATAATTCAACGTGTTAAGCTTTTCGGGGTACTGCAAACCACAATTGAGATATCCACATTAGGTATCATAAATGAAATAATTATGGTTATTTGTGCTTTAGTCAATCTGGCATCCCCCATACTACAAGACGATAAGTTTTAAGGCGCGATTTGTCAACATTATTTTTAGAAAATAAATTAAAAATGTACAATGAGTGTGTTAAGTGTAATATTTGAAACCCCAGTCCCCTATACTGGACTCAGTTGAGTATCCAGGATTCATTCAACCTAGTATTACCTGTTATAGTAGTTCCAAAGGAAATCCGATAAATGAATCAAGGGTTAATAAACCTAGATTTGTGTGTTGATATTTTTATGAAAAATAAAAAGCTAAGAGAACTTGACCGATGACTTATGATGCAAGAAAATGTGTGAAAAAAATCATGATTTATGCGGGACTCAAACCCACAATTTTCAGACTTTAAATTTTAGAATTATCTCACTAAGTGGCGATAGTGTGCATGTACAATTACTGTATAGCTGGACCTAGAGATCCTTGACAGTCAATGGTCGCGGTTCTTCGATAAAGATCATCGAGTCATCAATAGGCGTTCCCTATGGTAGTATTCAATTCATACGTTTACTTCTTTAAAAACGTAAACATAATTTGATCTAAGTTTTAATTTTTATTCAAAAGAAGTTTGGCATAACTTATATGATATATACATTAATATTATAATCAGATTAGTCTGTATTAGAGTTCGCTTCTCTACCTGATATTTGTGGTAGCATATAAGAGAAATAAATATCTTTGAGTACTTTCACCAGCTGCAACTAATAAACTTTATCGTAATCAACTTCTACAATCGCAAAATCATCCTCAAACTTAGAATAGATAATAAAATCACACTTGGGCAGGTTTAAAATATGCATCGCTAGCTGTACCTGTGCAAAATATTTATGTTTTCTATTGACCTCAATTCTTGAACCCACTCTACGAATATAGGCTCTTGTAGCTTTATATTCGTCTATTACCCAGTTAATGTCATGCTCTGCTCCAAGTAAAGGACATATGATTTCTAGAAGTAAACCATTCAAGGGGTCTACACTGTCAGGACTTACTCCCATCCAAGGTTCAATGGAGCTTAAAACAAACCCACACTTCCTGATCAAAGGATTTCGTTTCTTCTTATAACTATTGTACGCGAACTGCTCTACTTGTTTTCCATACTGTACAGGTTTTGTGGGCAAGGATTTGGGACATAAATATGATTGCATCTTTTTTGTCCAGTCTGGGTTTTTGTTGCTTATAATAAGTATACAATTCATAGCAAGAGCTTCCTGTTATTCTAATTGATCTGTTTAACCGCCAAGCGCTATTGCCCTTAAATTTAGTTTCTTTACATATGTCTATTATCTCTGCTATAGTTTTAACCACGTGTTTTTCATGAAACATTTTGTGGTCATCTAGAGCGAAATTCTCTCCTGACGAGTTCGTAAAATGTTGATTTGAAACCTGAATTAAATGACGGAGTTCGTAGTCAGTGATGAACGTATCCATATCACAAGTCTGCAGCGGATCTGATGTGAGTCGTGGGTCAGTTAGTTCCCTACCTGTAATGTGTTTCTGGATAGCTGAATGAGGTGAGGCTGTGAAAATTTTAAATCTACAATATTTCACATCCTATAATAATTAGTACTGTGTTACCTTTGAGAATTCGGGTAAAGCCTTGTTGAAGCAGCTCCTTTTTATTAGATATAGCGAGATCCACTAGAGGTGAATGTTTACGGACACAGCACAGATTGCTGATGGGTTTTGCTTTCCACAAGTCAACTTTCTCAGCTTTACTTATTCCCCACACTTGACGAGAACTGGTAAACGTTAGGTAGTCCACAAATCCAGCTCTGAAAATTTACTATTATCAAAATTATGAAATAGGCAACACATATTGTTTGTGTAAGAATTCTACTTACTTAGAAAGATGAAGCAAACACGCGATTATGTGCTTACATCTAGCAGTGCCCGCTTTGCATGAGCACCGAAGTACCCAGTGCCGATAATCAGAACCAATACGAAGTTTAACTTCGAGAGGAACATCTCCAGGGTGAGAACTTTGGAGCACAAAACCACTAATATCCAGCATCAAATCACTTTCTTTGGTATACCCGATGTACACAATATGATTCGATTCGAAAACAGATTGTCCTTCCCGAAGCGGCCTGAAGGAATCTCCGATGTAATCTAGGAAATATCCTAAAGAAATTTGCACTTTTTTCGCTGTCTTCATTTCTCCTGAAAAAAGATCGATAACCTCTATGATCATTTTTCCAGGTGATAAATAATTAAAAATACTGAATGCTTCATTGCGGCAAATACTTACCAGGAGGCGTAATACGTAAAAGTTGAGAAAAATAAACGGCTGCAGTAAGTGGCAAGCAAGAAAACAAACTCATGGCACTTTTTTGTTAGTTCCTTCAAAATCCACCAGGTAGCGTGCGTTTAACATACGTTTCTATTAAACAGGCCTATTACCAGGCCGGGTCCGTAAGTCCGTGATTTATTTAATGAAAGACCGGTTTTTGGATAGCAAATATATTAGTTTTGAACGTGGTTTCTCTTTGGAATTCTAGAAATATTGTCCAACGTTTCTCCAAGTTGGATTTCGCTTCAGAAAAGCGAAAGCTAATATTTGTTAAGGTCATCAAAATAGGTAGTTGTTTGTTTAAAGATGATTTCATCGTTGTAGTCAAATTTTTTTGCGCCGATGAATTTATTTAGATTTGGGAACAAGATACAGGGGCTTATTACGGTTTGCACTTCACGGTGAAACCGAAGTGAAAACAAAAAACCTTATTATCAACCCAGACAATCACAAGTCGTATAACAGTGTCCAAATAGTATCGTATATTCCTATATTTTTAGTCAAAATCGCAATTTATTGTGGCCTTTGTCGTATTATGTTTAAGTTAAATCGTAAAGAGTGCAAATTTTCGACTTCTATACGATGTGTCATTTATTCAACGTATTGCGTCACAAACAAAATCGGATATACATCGCTAACCTTTTTAAATCTAATTTGTTATTACATATTCAATCGCATACGATATCAAATCAACTCGTTTAAGAAAACAATGGAATTTGCACGCATGCACGCATATGGCGTCCACTTTTGCACGTATAAGCCATATTTTTGCGTTCTATACGATTTGTTTACTTACATATATGTTTGTATATCATAAAAACAACTTTCAATATACGTGCATTTTGGTTGTCTGGGAATGTCACCCAAGTGAGAAATACGAAAGAGTTCATCCGAGGTGACGTTTCGAATGAACTCGATGTTATTATGGTTGCCACGATACCATCGCGCCATCGAAAAAAAGTGACGCAAACCGTAGATTTGCTGAGGGCTACTACGATTTTCACTTCACTATCACCTCCAGGTTTCGGTATTCATTTTTGATCACGGTGATACCAGTAATAGTATAAAAATGTGAGGTGATGTGTAAGTGAAGTGAAAGTGACAGTGAAGGTGGAGTTTTGCGTCAATAAATCGATCCAATGAATTGCTGAGGATCGCAGCAAGCCGTGCTTCTAAACTGACGTGTTTTGTTTTTGCTGCGTCGTTTTCGCGAACAAAAATCAAACAATGATTCGTAATTTAACTTTAACTAACAGTGAAATTATAAAATATCCGCGTGCTTTGGAAAAAACGTAGTGAACACAATCGATTCCCTCCTGAAATGTGTGAGTGTCGGTAGTATTTCCACATTTTTTGGTTTTTGTGCTTCGCCCCCGCACCCGGAAGAAGAGTTACATCAGCTTAGTTTTGTTTATTAGTGGTAGTATTGTGACATCCGGACATAAATGATTATGTTTGAGTATTTGTCCGCTTTGTCGCGAGTGAATCGATAGTTGTTTGCAGTTTTGAAGTTCGTTATAGAGTCGCCTCATAGCGGGGATATGATATTGGCGGTGTGGAGGAAAAAAAAAAGAAGACCAGTGCATGTAGAAAACGGCCATTTGCTTGTCAGAAGCAGCAAACGAAGACAATGCGCATGCGTGCTTGAAAGGCTGCCACATAATTTCAGATGCGTTCACCGCGTTCACCACGTAGTTGTGTAGGTTGCATATCTAACGGGCGGTTTGGCAACGTCAATTTTTGCGCTTATTTTGTCACGAGTGCATGAAGCTAATTACAAATTTCATGTTTACGAATGAACACGAGAATGAACGAGAATTTTCATGTTTACGAATGAACAAGCAAGTGTAGTTGAGGAAGCGGCCATGGGTGAGATATATCTGACTATAGTTATATAACAATAATCTTTGTTCAGGCAGAAACTAGCTTTAAGTTCCATATACGCCTTTTATAACCCTATCCTGAATTATTTCACACCCTAGCATTGTATAAGCTCATTAGAAAGATTAGACGAGTGTGACTTCCTTCTACAAAGCGTAATTTTACTCTCACTCTCATTTTGGACATTGTAAGTCACTTCGGATTAGATACCCGATTGTAGCCACATCAACTATGAACGATATAAGTAAGCTAGAGATGGATAGGAGTCAGTACACTTTGGAACATCACACGGAATAGATTGTCGCTTCGTGAAATACAACCAAACTAGTTCAGTCTAATATTACAATCGGTGACTTATATATCCGCGACTTGCAACTCCGAAAGAAAGGGACCTTAGTCCGTTTCCCACCGCCAGCTACTCTTTCTCATCGGCCGCAGTGAGATCCCAAACTCAACAATCTTATTTTTAAATAATACCAAATACGTGCCTGGTTTGGAAATTTAAAATTTCCAAATCTGGAAGTGTGTTGCAGTGCCCTTATCCAAATGATATCGTTAATGCTTACATGCGGGGCTTATTGTATGTGAGGGTAACCTCGGAATGGGCATGGCTTGCCAGACATGCTGAAATGGGTGGCTGGATCAGCAGTAGAGCTAGCACTTTCTAGCTCTCGGATTAAAGCTGCTTCCAATGATCACTTGAGGGATTATTGTAAACAGATTTCTCATTTCTTCATAATACCATTGCTGGGTAATGAGTGTTAGATTGTATACACACACATACACACATACACACACACAGAGAGAGAGAGAGAGAGAGATTTTTTTTGCAGTGTTCGGTAGTTTTTTTTGACGGACTTTCAACGGCTGGACGTTCGGTAGTCCGATGTAAGTTACGTCGCGTTAAAAATATTCTCGTCTTTCCTGTTCCGTTTACTATAGGTTTCGTTTGCACGTCACGAGTAATAAACGAATTCACTAAACTTGATTTCAACTTTAATTTTTTCTTTCTTTATTTTTCATTTTACGCTTGCCATTCTTAAACTAATAGCTTTATTATCCGTTTACCGAACCATGCAGCTAACCCTACCCCATATGTCCAACATCCCAGTGAGTTCTCGTGGAAGTGCAGAGGTGTTCTCGTCTTCCATCAAAGCGATTATCACGTCAACATACTCTTACCTTATCCTTATTTGACCTGCATGGATGCGGTCGGCGCTGGTATTGCTTTTTTAATACTAGATCGCCAATTTTTACACATTGAGGATGATTGTTAGTCCCAAACATCATCTGTTGGTTCTCTGTGTAATAACAGCTGATCTGGCAATAACAGAGTAGCAACCGCCAGCAGTCATGCTCATGCTCAATAAATCGATCCAATGAATTGCTGTAACATTCATCATTGATTGTTTTCCCATTTTAAAGTAGGTTATGTGGATTAAAGCCTGTCCACGTTAAATTTACACATAATTTAACAAAACCGATTGTTTATTGCACAATAATAGAGTTATATCTACATAAAAAGCAGTTGATTAAGATTTTAATCCTTCTTTCTGTGAAAATCTGGAATTTTCTGTAGTACACCCGCCATCAGGTTCCGTACGGTATCCTCAGATACGACCGCTGTGACGATTTTCCATCTTCTCTTGAAATCTTTGGTTTCGAAGAGTTTCCGCTTAACTAGAGCCCAGTACTTCTCTATTGGGCAAAGTTCTGGACAGTTTGGTGAACTGGCTGTTTTTGGTACTTATTTGACCTCTTGTACCTTATACCATTTCAGACAGGATTTCGCATAGTGACAAGAGGCCAAATCAGGCCAAAACAGAGATGGAAAGTCGTGACTTTTGATAAACGATAGCAACCGCTTTGGCAGACATTCTTTCTCGTACACATCCTTATCGATAGTACCGGTGGAGACGAAAATTTTAGATTTCCGACAACAACTACGTATGCCCTACCAAACCAAATACTTCTTCGGGAATTTGGACACCTTCTTTGTTCGGGAATGCTCGGCAATAGCATTTCTTTGTATAGCGGTATAAAAATCCAGATCCGGAAGCTGTTTAATGTCTTCGAGTACGTATGTTTCGTGGTCCATTGTGATACTAAAAAATGTTTGCAAAAAACTGGTGTAAAGCTCCTTTGCACGACTTTTTGCAGTAAAATTTTGCATGTTATCACGGTTGGGCACCGTTTTTACTTTGTACGCCTTCAGTCCTTGCCTCTACTTTACTTTTTGTATGTATGATTTTGACTTCCCAACTTTGCACAGAAAGATTGGGATTTTCCTAAATAATGGCTACCACCTACTTGTCCATTTGTCGGGAGCATACTTTTCGATTTGTTCCCCTTCCAACCTTCCGATAGTCAGACGCTGGTCAAATGATTTGTAAACAAGTAGTTTTAGTTTTTTGGGAAGACCGCTTGCCAATAAATTCGGATTTTGCTGCCGTTCGCACAAAGTCCGTTTGGGCACATCTACTTGATTCGACGCCAGTATACTGAATGTTAGAAGATTGTGAACATGTTGTAGCACGATATAAAGTGAAAAGTTTCAGCTGCCATATGAGTGAAACGATTCAGCGAACCGTGAAATAATTCAAAATCTTCACTAAAAGAGAAGTGTGCGAAATGTAACGTGGACATGACATGACATTATTAAGTGACAAAATCCACCTTGGCTTTCTTTAGCACTGATTCACCCAGAGAACATCACTATTTTGACTGCAGTTTGATCTATTGTGTGTTGTGGTGAATCCACGTTTCGTTCACGGTTACAAAACGGCTAAAAAATTCGTACAGATTGCGGTTGAACAACACCAAACCCTCCGGCGAAGTTGTCCCACGATTGCGTTCGTGATTGATTGTCGGCGGATAACTTTCTCATGCCCTAGTGATCAATTAAAATTGAAACCACTGAACCATGTTAAATGCCTATGCCTATACAATCTCTCTCACTTTCAATCTCTGATCGGCCAACCCATATCGTGAATTTTTGCATTTTTTGCGGATGTAGTGACCTCAACTGGGCGATTTCAATTCGGCATCTTCGGCAAGGACTGACGACATGACTAAACTGGACAAGAAACTTTATGCTAGGTGGTTGTAAAGACCAAAGCTCTTGTCCCACCTGACCATGTAAGTAAGGCAACAATAAGAGTGGCGGTATCTCATTGTTACACGGGGAGGTATTTTTACCCCGACTTCCATCTATACTGCACCTCTCATATCGCCTTACAAAGCCTAACTAGAGTCAAGATCAACGGGGTCTTCTTTCCCCGCTAGTGTTTTCAACAAGGTTTTCAAGTTCATTTCCTTGACTGTAGTTTAGAAAGTATAGGCACGGAGGGAATCTCGTTAATCCATTCATGCGCGTCACTAATTAGATAACGAGGCATTTGGCTATCTTAAGAGAGTCATAGTTATTCATGCCGTTTACCCACGCTTGATTGAATTTCTTCCCGTTTACATTCAGAGCACTGTGCAGAAATCATATTGTGTCAACACCTGTTGAGTCCATCACAATGTTTTTTTTTTTTTAATAAGACAGCCGGAATCCCTAAGCCATGCCAGTTCTGAATTGACTGTTTGGGGATGACTGCAGCGCCCTTGAGGAAACACTCCGAAAGGGGAACCTGAGCACCCGGGAGGAAACGCACCGGGAAGCGCCGGCATAGCCTGAGTCATCCCATTCTTCAGTGTTACGGATCTCATTACCGACTTCCCTTAACAAAATGAATCTATTGACCAGAGACTCAAAACCTTGGAGACCTGTTGCGGATTCGGTACAAGCAGTTCGAAGTTTGCGTGAACCAGTCTTCGATTTTCAAAGTTCAAGGAGAGAATATTGACAGAGCAATTTAATACAATGCTCTACTAACCTGTACAACCATATCTCTCTACGAAAGACTTCCATTACTACCCAAGTAACCAATAAGCTCTAAAATATGCAGTAAATCAACCCTGAATCTGCATTTCAGAAGCTAGGCTTTGTGCACAAATTACGTAACGCATGAAGGGGGGGAGGGGGGTTGAGCAACCGTTACTTATTGTGACATATGGGGGAGGGGGGGGGGGGTATTTAAAATCGTTACGTAACAAAATAACCAATTTGAAAAAAAAATTAGAAGTAAATAACCAATTTGCATCAATTAAATTTCCTGTGTGCCAAGCAAAGTAGCAAGTAGCAAGTAGAAAAGCCTGTTGAGATGGCGGATTCATCCGTGACTTGACCTACCCCACAGTGGGATGTTAAGCAATAGTAACGTCCTTGGTTAGAATACTACTTTGCCCATGCCCGTTCGCTCAATTTTCAATACTTCTATTCATTTCCAATCTACCGTACACTGACGGGACTTTCAACACTTTCTCTTCATATTTGTCATTCTAGCAAACATTACTGTCCACTCTTGGTGACTCATGGTGATGAGCGAACATCTTCTTCTACATCAAGTATAAAAGGGTTAATTTATACTAGTTGAGAACTATGTTTGAAAATTCTGGGAAAACTCCACTTTCAATACGTCCAATGAAAGGTTGCAATCTATATTTTGAAGAAAAAAAATCGAAACTGAGCCAAAACTTTGATTATGTATTATTAATGACGTTTGCCATTATCGCCATAGTTTTAAATTTTGGTTCCTTTCATGGCCAATCGCATGTGTTTCTTATGGGAGTTGCCATAATAGAAACACATTTATGGCCAAGTGGTGTATCTTAAATTCTTGATTTCCGACAGAATTCTAAAGCTTCGATAAATGGAGACGTACACTGAAAATTAATTTTCGTGAATAAGCTTTCACTCGTTTCGTAAACATGGATTATGCACATAGAACAAATGTCTCGTAAATTATATGAAACATTCATCTTGCTTGTCTTCTAACAAAACGCTACGCTACATTACACCTTTTTTGTACAATGCACAAAATTAATTTCGTGATGAGCAGAGTAGCTCCTCGTGGTTGCCTTTTTTAAATATATTTTGAGCCGATAAAGTAAAATTGTCAGCCGTCCATGCAACCACACAAAAGCCGTTCCTTTTTTATTGGTAACAAATTACTCGTAGCTATTTGTATTGTTTCCGTAGAATGAACGAATGTTCTTTTTGTGTCAACAAATGCTTTGTGATTTTTACAGTTGCGCAAGTGGCTTTTGATACGAAGGAAGCTTTGTAGAAAGTAAGATTAGTTTCGTCGCGGAAAACAACGAATAGATTTGTTAGTCCTACTTTCGATGGTAATATAAACGAAAATTAATTTTCAGTGTGCTTTAAATGTGATCTACTAAACGAAAGGTATCTTATGCAGAGGACTGAAGAGAGCGATAGTTCTTGAAGACAGCTACTTTTGGTGTGGCGCTAGTGACGATTTGAACATTTCAAGCTTGGGTCACAATGGTTTATATTTCTTTACAATATTTCTTCTACCAAACTACTAGTAACAGTAATTAAGGTAAAACATTATAATACCTGGCTGATAAACAATCGATATTGTCTTTTAATAACCACTGCACTAAGTACAACACGGAATTTCTTTTTTCTCGAATCAAATTAACTACAAAACACGACAACTTCTGCCGCGACTATTGTGTTTGCTGCGTAAAGCCTTCAAGAAAATCGAGCTGTCAAATCAGCACCACACGCAGCACCAAGTTTTCGGCTTCACGATTATTGTTCGTGGATGACAGCCGCCCACGAACAATAGAACAATAACATTCAGTCCTGTGATCTTATGACGATTTGCATCACAAATTGACTTAATTTTTTATAAATCGTACATCTACACGCTGATAAATATATTGTTCTGTAAAGATTCAACAAATTTTATTGTTGACAAACGGCTTACCCATAATATATATTTATTTAAACAACACCGATTTAATTTTTGAACCATCACCAATTTTGTTTTGTTTCTAAAAGTTTTTAAAAGGTTTCTAATGAAAACAAAAAGTATTTATTGTTGAATAAAAAAATTAGCTGTGTTGAAACAATGCACCTTTGCATTGATTTGACCTAACCGGCTGAATTGAAAAAAAAATATTTTTTTTAAATTTTAGAACCATTGAAATAATAAGAAATTTTGTTGAATTTTTTGATGATTGTTGATTCTATCAAATTATTTTGTTCAATCAATAATGATTTCTGTTAGAAATATTAATTGACTAACAATATTGGATTCGATACAGTTGTAACAGTCTTAAGAACATCCATTAACCTGAATAAATGCAGTACAATGAGTGCAATGTTTTTCTTAATCTTAATATAAGCTTTAAGATACTGAAATAAAATTAATTGAATGATGTTTGCAATCTTTACTTATTTCAAGTATATCAGATATAAAGATAAAAACAACAACAATAACGTTTTTGTGATGATTTTATCACAATTGAGAAATAAGGGGGGGGGGGGTCCGTGAGCGTTACGTAATTAAAGGGGGGAGTCTGGTCGCGCGTTACTTATTGTTACATAGGGGGGGAGGGGGTCCAAATCCCGATTTTTTGCGTTACGTAATTTGTGCACAAAGCCCTACAAGCATTATATTAGCATTATATCAGCATTATATCAGCATCTTAAATTCTATTTGTTGTAAAGTTGGATTTCAAATGCTATTTAAATGCTTGTAGCCTTTAATAAGCATTTCGAATGCAAAATAGCATTGATGAAGCATTAACATAGCATTGCAGTGATGCAGCCGTATATTGGGCCAAAAGTGGCATTTATGTTCCATTTAAGGCGACCTAATTGATTGATAAACTGCCGTAAAGAAGCTTTGGAGCTGCTTATTGGTTACCTGGGTAGTGTGACTGTAAAACAGATAAGAAAACTCTTCCGATATCTCTTGTTGGCTTCTCGAAAAAAAGAATTCATGTTGTCATGATTACAAAAACGCTACCGTTTCCGGTATGGGCCGCCAATGCAAACGTAACAGGTTTCGGAATAGAATCGGATTCCCTTTCGCTCAGTCAATATATCACAAGGCTGTGGTGCATCGACACACTGGTACACTGGCTGGTGGTTTATATTTGGTTAAATGCTTAATATATATCAGGTTTCCCATTGAGCTTAGAATTGTCTAACTCGTGTTCAACTGCTGTTAACACGAAACCCTCCTCCAATTCAGTCATCCAAGATCTCATTCGAATATTTGCTACTAACACCAGGAGCTATGCTAGTGGCGGCTCCATGTCTGCTTACGCCAGGCACTTCAAAGCGCACCACCAGACCATCCTACTCACTGGCGTCTCAAAGTGCAGTCGTGCGGCCGCGCTGCACCACTTGTACGGCAGCGGTAATGTATTGGAAAACTGCTTAAGTGCCATCACTTTTAAGGGCTAATTTCTTCGGCAGGTGAGTTGTTACACATTCCCTAGCGGACGAAGATTTCCACTTCCACCACTGTATACCGGCTATAACAATCGGGGATGGAGGGGCGTTGGAGGCACCCGTAATCCCGCACAATTTAGAATAGACTTCCTGGACCGTGTTTTAAGATGGGTCCCGCAGGCACCTCGATCTTATAATTGCCGATCGACAGTCAGCCGGCCCATTGCGGAAAAGCCGACGGTGTACGCTAGAATCAATCATGCGCCCGACTAGAAACGCCACGTGCAGTAAGCCCCAGCTCACGGCACAGGTTTCGGAATTGAACGTCACTATGGTGGGGGCAAGCAATTGTCTTGCGACGCAGAAGCTGGATCGCCAAGTCCTCGAGTAGCGCAGGAGACAACGGGGCGATGAGGTCTCCGCTCAGATAATCGAGCCCTAGGCAGTTTGACGTACTCTTTGACTCTCTAATCAGAGAACTTTCCCTCGTGGTACTTGTTCGCTATCGGTCTCGTGGTGATATTTGGCTTTAGAATGGATTGGAAAATCTTCTACCACCAGCGCCGTTCTACGGGAGCCACATTCTAGTTGAACTTGAACTGGAAGGCAGCTCAGGGAATCCTTGTTTGTTTCTTTTTCTCCCCTTATTAAATTGTAGTCACGCATTATTTGAGGCCTACTAATCAATCATTGGGTTATCGGGTGTGTAATGAAATACAATGGCTACCAAACTATCGGATGGATGATCGGATATATTTATCAACCCGCGCCAACCGTGGGTTGTGCGAGCTGCCTATCATCAAGAGTATACCGACGCGCGGGTGGGAAAACATTACTACGCATACGTGCCTAGGCTCCGACCACCTGAAACGAAACGCGCACGCACACGTATAGTTGATTGAATTAATAAAGGCACTCAAAAATGTGTGTACATATGGTACATTCAACTTGTCGGTGTTCATGTGTCCTGCAGTTCATAATCTGACGCACCTTTAGCATCCTTACTGTTGGTTTAAATCGGTCCTCAAACTCTGAATTTTAACATGTTTGTGTATTTTGCTGAAATAAACCAATCACAGTTGTGAGTGGCCCCAACAGCATCCTTGCTAGTGGTTTAAATCGTTGCCAAAATTTGAACAACTTTAATGTGCATATCTGTAAAAATAACAAATCGGGAACAAAGTTATATATCTTGTTATATATCTACCGACGTCAGTTGAATTCAGCACACCGTTTACCAAAACCGATCTCACTGCAAACACAACCATTTTATCCAACATTCGAGTGATTTTTCGTGGAAGTGCAGTGGATTCCGCGGCTTCCAATAAAGCTAGTATCGCGTCAACGTATTCCTACCCATTCCCTACTTGACCTACACTCAGCGAAATAAACTTTCGATATTCATAAGATTGCATTATGATTATTTGCTATAAGAAACCAGTATGAATCTCATAAAAATATCTTATGAAATATAATGATGTTGAAAAAATAAAAATATGGAGCAACCTGGATTCGAACCTTGGACGATGAGGATATGGGTCCAGTGACTTGCCCACTAGTATATATCAACACTTGTATATGGAAAGCTTAAAGGCGTATAAGAACAACGTCGAGTGGAACAAAATCCATTCATAATTCAGCCTTATGAAATTCCAAAGCATCGTTCATAAGTTGAACCTTATGAAATTCGTAAGATTACTTAGTTCAGTGTACATTCGGGCGAGGACTGCTAGTCCCGAGGATGTATGCTAGTCCCGAGAATAATCTGTTGGTTCTCTGTGTAATAACAGCTGATCTGGCAATAACGGAGTAGCAACCACGAGCGGTCAATCATGCTCATGCTCATGCTTTCCCACATCGATAAGCAACACTTCCTATAGTTTATACTTCAAATTGATCTTCTGGACTACGCCACAGCTAATCCCTTACATTCAGGCTATTTTGCATTGGGTTTTGTTTCTTTTACAATTACCTAGGACAGGACCTACCAGCTCAGAGAGAGATGACCTCTTATAAATTTATGATTGATATGATACGGGGGTCGCTTCAATGTTGCCAGATATGTTTACACAGTAATCCAATTGAAAATAAAATAATTAAAAAACTTTCTTTTGTCGTTCGGGAAATGAAGCTGCATCAAACTAAACGTTAATTGATAAGGTTTCATTGAATTTCATTGATGCATACGCTACAATTCTGCTGTGGGGATAAAGGCTCAGTATAAGAGCTGTCACTATTTTGAATATCAGTTTTGCTGGTTGATCAGCAATCTTGGTTTTGCTGTATGCATTGCTGAAATTACAGCACAAATAAATCAGCAAAACTTTGCTGTTTTCCAGCAATAAAAATTTGGTGTGAGTTGTCACAAACGAAAAAAGTAAAAAAAAAGCAGTGACTACTAGCAACACCGCCAAACCAACAACAAACTGCCTGCTTGTAACATAACTCGACGGAGGCGGTAGAGGCGGTTGTCAAAGCGACCAATAAAAAACGGTGTTTTTTGACAGGTAAATGGTCTTGGTTTTGCATTAACAGCTGGCAAGTCCTGTCCTAGACAATTACACACGATCAAATATTGGACTTGTAGAAGAGTTTTGTTTGCGCTAATTTTCGCTGCTTCAAAAACACTTCTGTTGATTGCTACAGGTTAAGCTCAAACTTTCACAGTAGACTGTTGTGACCAGGGGCCTGGCAACCTATTTACTAGCGCTTGACAGTATGCAACATACCACGGGCCTTATTTGAATAAGGCCCGTCTGACGTTAAATACTACGGGTAAGAACGCCAGTATTGTTTACAAACAGTGAATCTTTTGACGTTTGGTTGATAGAGATGTTGACTTCAGGAAAATCGCTGTCCGCCAGATCCCTGGTTGTGACGGATACAAACAATGAGATGTCAAAACAAAATAAATGCAAGGGGTGTGTTAGTGATATTTAGATGACACCTTATTTCTTTTTCGCTGGTGTATCTTTTTTTTATCTTACCGGTATCTAAGCATCCTTTTGAATTTCATTTATAGCGGGCTGAAACTGATATATTTGTCGATGAGGTCTTATGATATCTAATAAATGAATAACTTAACTCAATTGAATAAATTAATAAATGATGATTGAATGTGTGTAATTCTTTTTTTGTGCTGGTCAATTAATATCGCACGAAATGTCATGTTCCTTTCAAACTACGTATGTGATCTCCCGACTTTGAGAGATAAAAAATGAAATCTATTTTGGAGCTACGGCGATAGCACTATAAAAAGTTGCCCCATTCTTTCATTTGTATATTCCATCAACGTGTGCCATCACACACAGTTTAAAACGTCGAGCCTGATGGAAATTTTACCAAGGCACGATGAAACAAAAAGCCCTAGCATCATAACTCGTAATTGTATAATTTAATTTAAGTCTACCGCATCTCAGAAAATCTAAAGCAACGGAAGCAAAATAAGAAAGATACAGCGATGCTGACGGCTGATGCCTAGAGACGACGATGATGATGATGATGGCGTTGCTGTACATTATACATTCGTAAGCCATCTGAAACAGGTTCTAAGCAAGGTAAACCATGTCCTGGTATAATTTACCACGGTGCTTTTAAATTACGTATCAAAACAGCGACGTCTTCGTTTGGGGAAAACGAAGTTCATGAGATGAAACGTGTTTTTTGTTGCATTTACATCCCTTAAACGCTTGCAGATGAGGACCACATAGGAGCTTCAAAGCAAAAACAATCTTTTAAATTAATTTTTTGGCATGAGCTAGATTGTGAGAGTTCATTTTTTGGGTCATAAAAAAACAGTAAAAACAACAGATGATGTTTTATTTTAACAAAATTTGTGTTTTTTTTTTTATTAGAAAGAACTATGTTAGAGGAGTCAGCAGGCTTTGGTATATTTAATGAAATTTATAGCGCCAATTATAAACTTCATGCTCCTTGTTCCGTATATGTTGCTGAATTAGCGGCAATACACTTTACGCTAGAAATTGTTGCCTCACTAACACCGGATCAGTACTTCATTTTCACGGATAGTCTCAGTTCTATAGAGGCTATTCGCTCCTTGAGGCCGGTAAAGCGCTCCTCGTATTTTCTGATGAAAATACAGGAGCTCCTAAGTGCTTTATCTTCGCGTTATTTTATCATCACCTTTGTATGGGTCCCTTCTCATTGTTCAATTCCGGGCAATGAGAGAGCGGACTCGCTTGCAAAGGTGGGCGCTATAGAAGGCGATATTTACGTTCGACAAATCGCCTTTAATGATTTTTTTTTCTATTTTTCGTCAACAGTTACTCGGTAGCTGGCAGTATAAATGGAGTAAAGAAGATTTGGGGCGATGACAATATTCTGCCAAAGAAATCTTGGTTTGAGGGGATGGATGTGGGACGAGACTTCATTCGTGTCATGTCTCGCTTCAGGTTCAATCATTAATCTTTGAACGCTCATTTATTCCATGTTGGACTGAGCGACAGCAATCTCTGTGAATGTGGGCAAGGTTACCAGGACGCAGATCACATTGTTTGGTCATGTGCTGATCATCGTGGTGTCAGATCTGAGCTTTATGATTCCCTTCGGGCTCGAGGTAGACAACCCAATGTACCGGTTCGAGATATTTTGGCTGTTTTTGACTAACATTAGCCTTAGATTGGAGTTAGTTAAACATGTATGTTTAGTATAATTTTTTTTTTTCTGTGTTTGTGTGTTTTTTTCTCTTTCAAAAATGTTCAAATCAAAAGAAAACCAAAAGTTGTATACTTTTAAGTTTTTTGACAATTTAGAATATGAAATAAATGTGTTAAGTAAGCCATACTTTAAATTCCCGCCCATCTCCCTATCAGTTAAATTGTAATTCGTATTAATCTCGAGACGGCCGCGAGTAATCGGCGCTATCCCCCTAACTTTAGATTTAAGATACATGATGTATGCAAATGTGAAAACTTGGCTCAGTAAAGTTGATTCGATTGAGCCTGTATAAATAAATGATTAATAAAAAAAAGAAAGAACTATGCAGGTAATCTGGAAAATCTATGAAAAATACATCGTTGTGCGTGATCTTACATGAATACGATTGTGATTTGAAGCATATTTGTAACATCTCGTTCAAATTTCCACTTATTTGACAAATTTATCATTTTACAACGGTGCTTATGTAACGGGTGTCCACTAAAAAATGAGAATGATTTCAATACTTTTCCATCAGAACAAAAACGGCCGCATAGAAATGTCACTTTAGATGAATGAATCGTTGCACTCTCCAGAAAATTTTCATACACTCTTATTTCACTCTAACATGTTCAGTCGTGTTCAGCATGCCGTCGAAACAGGAAGAACTGCGCGCGCGCGTTGTACAATTCTTTCAAGCGAACGAAGATCGTGGAAAAAAATACACGGTGGACCATTTTTGTCGTGAAAAAGTTCCGGTATCCACCGTATACCGTATCCTGGCATGCATGAGAGTAACCCGGAAGAAAGGTTGCGGCCGTCCAGCGAAAATAATGAATGAGAAAACGCTCCGCTCGCTGCGCAGCATGTTCAACAACAAGGATTCGGTAAGTCAACGGGAAGCAGCCCGAAAGTTCCATTGTTCGAAGTCACTCATCTGCAAGACGCTAAAGAAAGAAGGAATAGTGTGTAGAAAGAAAACCAGATCCCCAGAGTACACAGATGAGCAGATTCAAACCGTGAAATCCCAATGCCGCTGGATGACTCGGAATTACGGCGGAAAATCTTTCGTTCTGGACGACGAAAGCTACTTTCCTCTTTCGAAGTCTCAGATACCGGGAAACGACCGATTCTACACTAAGGACAAATCTACTACTCCTCCAAAAGTAATGTATAAGTTCAAGCACAAATTTGAATCGAAGGTTATGTTATACATCGTAATATCCGATAAGGGTATTTCGAAGCCGTGGTTCAAACCAAGCGGTTTGGCCATCAACCAGGAGGTGTACCAAAGAGAGTGTTTGCAGAAAATAATCATCCCATTTCTTAAACAACATCACTCGGATGGCAAATACGTGTTTTGGCCGTACAAGGCATCATCGCACTACGCAAAAAAAACGCTAACGTTTTAGGAGAGCCAAAATATACCATATGTCCCAAAAGACCGGAATCCGACAAATTTGCCACAGGGCCGTCCTATCGAGGATTTCTTCGGTCTTTTGAGCTCCATGGTATACAAGGATAATTGGAAGGCCAAGAACACCAAGCAACTTACCAACAAGATCAAAAGCTGCATCCGAAAAATCGATGTGGCTGCCGTCCAACGGTCATGTTCCAGCATAACGACTAAGCTGCGCCGCACGGCGGACCACGGACCATATGACAATATTCACTAAACTTAGTTTGAAGATTTAAGTTGACCCTTTTAATAAAATAAATCAGTTTGAACAAAACTTCACTGGTATTTTTTTCCTGACCCATTCTTTTCGTTCTCATTATTTAGTGGACACCCGTTAAGTTGACCTTATTGCTCTAAAAATTTAGTTTCAGGTACATATTTATCTTCATCTATTTATACACCACAGATATCGAACGCATGGTGCCTTCGCTTGAATTCTACAACTCTAATAATACACTTACTCCCAATTGGCTCAATTATGATTTGTAGGAATCAATCAATCGTCAGCAAAAAGAGGAGCAAAACTTTATCATTGGTAATAAAAACAACTCAATCCACTCCAAATAATGCTCCTCTGGTATCATCCCAGTTGGAAACTAACTCAATTATTTTATTGACCAGTTGATATTTCTTCGAGCAACTTTGTCCAGTGAGTGAAGGTCGCCCTGAAAGAAAGCACAGAAATCTGAACCGAGACATAGCACTGCTATTAACCTATAACCGATTGCAGAGCTATCAAATCACGAATGTCAGTTATAGTCATGGAAGCGGAAAACATAAAAAGTAGGTAGCAAACAGGCATGAAACAAATAAACAGACCAGAAGTGCCTGACGCACTTTGAAAAAAGTTCGGTTTCTCTGTTTTGCTCGCATCCGTCTGATATGTTTTCAACCATTTGTAGGAGTTGTCTTTCCCCAACCCAAAAAAAAGTTGACTGAAATAGAACCGCTGAACGATAATGGAAAGAAACAGACTAAACTAGCATCACTATGAACACCTAGTAGCTATTTTGGCCATCTGTGATAAACTTGTTACTATCATAATTTTACCATCTGAGTTGATCCATATGCGGTATTTTAATCGTTTAGATTACTTGCTTCCTATGGAGAACCACCGAGTTTCAAATTACATATAAGACCTAAGATCTCGTCAGAGTTCCATTATTTTATTATTCTACTGTAGGAAACATACCAATAACGTATCATAACTGGAAACATTGATTGAATAGTACTTGAAAAAGTGGATATGGAAGGTTTATGAATGATATTGATGAAACAAATTGAATAAACCCGAATGTGTCACTACCGAATGTGATGGCAAAATAGGAAATCAGTATTTAAAAAAAAAAACTTAAAACTTTAAAAGTAACTGTCAATCATACTACGTCAATTATTCAAAACACATTTTTCAACGCTTCGAAATTTCAAATCAATTTTTCGAAATTTCAAATCATTTCAATTCAAATTTGCTATTATTCATCGTATTCATACAAACTTTCAGGTAATTTAAATTGAGTTTGTGGTGCTTACAGAATTTGGACTATTTAAAGACTGTATCGAACACAAACTCTCAATACATTTTTTCTCTTAGCATGAAATAAAAAAGTACCAAAAAAAATTACAAACAACTGAAACAACTGATTCAAGTCTTTCATTTAAGCCTTAAAAAAATTAATGGAAGCACCTTTATGTATTTTCAAAAAAAATAAGAAGTTGGATTACTCCACTCATTAAGTATTGGACAGTAGTTTTGTCGCATTTTCTGGAAACCGCAGACCACTTCTATCTGAAATATTCCAAGGTCTTACCACTCTTTTGACGATAGCCCAGTACCGCTGAATTGGACGAAACTGTTGAGATGTCTTTCTCAACGAAACTTACTACATTTTCTTCCATTGTACTCTGGCTTAGGCGTATGGACTGACGCCAAATCAGGCCAAGACTGCATGTATAACGGAAGTGTCCTTTTCTGCAAACAGTCAGTACAGTAAACTGGCATTGATCGAAGCTTTAGTGTAGAAAATCGATGACTTGAAGCCGAGTAGTGTAGAAAACCGACAAATTGACTGCCATACGAGAACCTTCTGGACAAATTACCTCTACCCCCCCCCCCCCCCCCCCCTCGAATGACTCTAGTCCATCGGCCTTGTGGCCTTGTGGTCACGTAGGAAAGTGCGATCCGGTGGCATGCCGACACTTGCGGAAGTTCCACAGCATCAGAAGCAGGTGCCGCCAAGCTAGGTGTAGCTATGCATGGACCAGGACTCATCCGGGCCATGGATAGGTCTCGGGAAACGCTTCCTAAAATAGTGGAAGTGTCTAAGCAGTTGGATGCTACGCATCACGAAAGAGATGGGAGAGATGGAAGCCAAGCTCCTAGCCGAGCAAAGTGCCAAAGAGTCAGCACGGCTAGCTACCACGGAGAAGGCGAGAGAAATAGCCACAAATCACACGCAGACGGAAGAGTCCGTCTCCGTGGGAGACTCCATCCCATCTACCATGGGGATAGGGACCACCAAGCGGGCTAGGCAGTCCCTGGGTGAAATGGCACCCGGCGCTTCCAAGATGCGGATAGTGGCTAACGCCCCTTTCAGACTTAAAACTTATGCAAACTTGGCGGTGGGGTCAGAGAGTTCATCTTCGTGAACAACTCCGGCTGGCCGCAAAGAGAGAGGCCCCGGCGCCCAGCGCTAAAGGCACGACGTCCAGCTCTAAAGCGGTCCCAAGCACTGAAGGGGTCCCGAGCGGTGGGGCCCCATCTGCTATAGTAAGCACCAAGGCAGATGCCAGTGCAAAAAGGGGAACGAGCGACGACACCAAGGATGGCAGGGAGAGCCACTTGACTTAGGTCCGAAAAAAAAATTCGAGTAAAACTAAGAAATAAAATGAAAAGCGACAGGTGGTCCGTAAGCGTAATCGCGGTGAGGCCCTCATTGTCGGGACCGAGGCGCCGAAGTTTTGAAAGCAGTGCGTGGGGACGCTAAAATGGCAGGCATAGGCGCCGATGTGCGAAGTATACGCTGTACCCGCACCGACGAGATGATCCTGGAGCTAAAAAAGATCACAGAGATAAAGGGTTCAGCTTATAGAGACCTGAAAAAACAGGCCTTAGGTGAGGGTGTAGAGGTACACGCCCTCGTCTCACAGGTGACGATTCAGTGTAAAAACCTGGATAAGATCACCGAGGTAGACGAGACTCCACTGCACTGAAGGAACAGTGCAAGGTCGAGTGGCTGCTTTAGACTATATCTGCTCAAATATGGGCATGCACCGATTGCGCGAGAGTTGAGGAAACCGCGGAACGTGTGTTGATGTTGAGTTGACGAGATCTTGATGAATTTACCACTACGTGCGCTGTGCGGCCAGAAAGATATGAAAAAAGCCACTTCGTTATCCCGTCAGTATAGCCGATGCGTTTGAATTTGTCAGTGATCAAAATATGAGGAACTGTGTCGAATGCTTTAGCAAAATCGACATACACCACGTCCACTTGCCTTCCCAATTCAATTTCTCGTAACAGTGAGGTAATCGATCGGTTGAATAAAATCGTGACAGGGGTTGCGAGGCCCATAGCACACTTTTTCAGGAGTAGTGGTGGTATGCCGTCTGTTCCGGATCCTTTCTAAGAGTCGAGATTGTAAATGACCTTCAGTACTTCATTAGAGGAGAATTGGATGACGGGAAAGTTAATGTTGTGCGAAGGAATATGCCCGAAGCAATTGTGACGAGGTACAGGATACGACTTACTGAATACATTCTCGAAGAACTCGGCGAAGAGGTTAGCGGCTTCTGCGTTAGAGCTAGCATGAGCCTTCTCGTATGTTAAGTTGCAAGGGATGCTAGCAGAGGATCTCAGTTTTCTAACGAAACCCCAGAAACGTGTTGGTTCCTGTTTGGTGCTTGCTTGAATCTCGGATAAATAATCGTCGTGAGTGGATTGCAATATAGATTTGAATGTTGTCTCAACTTCTCTTAGAATGGTTTTGTCGGCTTCAGAATTCGAGAGGAAATAGTGATTGCGTGCCTTCCTGAGTAAGCTGCGAAGATGTCGCAACTCAGAGTTCCACCACGGTTTATTGAAAGTTGAGTTAACCGCACGTCGATTGCGCGGTACAAAAATGCTGCAAATTTCGAAGAGCTTGTCGTAAAATGCTGCAGATGGTTCATCGATCGTAACGGTCCTCGCGAGAAAGCTCCAATCAACCTCTCCAAACGCTATATTCAAATGATCGAAATCACACCTGTTAAAATCGTAGCCAAAACTGTCAACGTCATCGAGCGAGGTCGGAATAATGTCGCCCACGTCGAATAGTAAAACGAACGGCGCATGCTGGTTGTCATTTGGTAAAAGTGGTGCAGGAGGCTCAACTAGATCTAGAATTTCTGGCAGACTTACAAAAACTAGGTCAAGTATTCGACTATTGATGTTCTCGAAGTGTTTAACTTGCCGAAGACCGGTAGCGAATAATGCTTCGATGAGAGACTACTCGTGTTCTGATGAAATGTTCGTAGGGATGTAGCCATTTAACTCTTCGTCCAACTGCCATCGCAAATTTGGAAGGTTGAAGTCACCCAAAGACAAAATGATATCCTTTGCTGACGCACTGTTTACGAGGCTCTGCACTGCATTTGCATGGTCAGAATACCGGTCAGCGGACGAGTTGGGCTGGATGTAAATTGTGATGATGTAGAGGGAGCAGTGATCCAGACTCACCCGAATAGCTACTTGCTCCAATTGTTCGCTATTTGACAGTGGAAACGCCTCGCAGCGTAAATGGTGCTTCACGGCTATCAGCACACCACTACCTCGTGAGTGATGACTGCTTGCTGCACTGCGATCGCAGCGGAAAAATTTGTAGTCGGGAGAAATATCTGCGCTTTCGATGTCGTCACAAAGCCAGGTTTCGGTGATAACGAGCAAATCGTAGTCGCAACTAGACAGCATCATACGAATGCGAGCAATTTTGGTGCGCTGGGCTGTTTCAACAAAATGGTACCACCAATATCTAGCTGTAGGCAAACTTCATAAAAAATTTCTTTATGAACTTAGATTGCTTATTATCAGCTCAAACACACTATATAATACAAGAAGTATGTTTCACGGGATTCTTCCCCTTCTTTACAATCTCGGTTTATAAAATAAAAACAGAATTACAATTTATACACGTCACCTGCGCCACTGTCACCACACGTTACCAGCAGCACTTCCTATTCGAAGACCTTGTGGTGCATACCGACCTAGCCACAGTCTTACTCAACATATATGCACGATCAACCGAGTGCAATATGGATTGCTTATGCTTGGTAAGCATTATCGGTATAAACATCCAACATCGTTCAACGGACGATAAATGCTTATGCTGACGCAGCGTGTGCTACGCGATCGGCACCCGTTTAGCTTTAAGAAAGAAACATTAAATAAACGTATTACTGTTCCAACCACCGAGTGATTCACTACATATCACATGGCGATCCTCTGCCAGTGATTCGAATTAATTAATTAATTAACAGTGAAAAATAGTTAGCAACATGTTAGAGATAAGTGTGAAAAGCAAAATCTAGGAAAATGGTGTGAAAGTGCGAAAACCAACTGCATCCGCTATCCGCGGTACGAATGCAATTTCATTGTGACGATGAGTCAGACAGTTAGTGCACGATGGGAAAAACTAATTCTAAGTCGGCAGTGACCCATAATGCGGACCCGCAGATTCGCATAGTTAACAACCAAGAACTACATGGTGAAATTTTGGAAAATAGCGAAGTGTTAATCTATGTGATTTTAGTGCTTGTAGTTATTCATTTGTCTATTACTTTATACAAAATTCTCATGAAAAAAGAGAGGAGACGAGCACTACGATATGCTAAAAGTATAGAAGAACTACCAAAAGTCTAAAAAAAAAAAAAAAGTATGACAACATGACGAGCAAACGGAACTGTAATGAAGAGATTGTAAAACAGTGCAGGGAACACTTTGAACGGGAAAAAGATATTGGCAGAGATTGAAAACAAAACGGATTGCCATTTCAAAGGAGCAATTTGAAGCAAAGAATGCTATCATCGAATATTTGTACAACATGGCAGCCGGTGCAGCATTAAAAATCGAAACAAGAAGTGTTATAGATGATTTGATGTGGGACTATCGCGAGTTAATGATGAATGTGGCGGACTACAAGGAGATGATTGGAGATGAATATGCATAGATATGCATAGGAGAATATCAACATGTGTAGAAAGGCTGGAAACAACATTGGCTAGAGATGACGATAGCTGGACTTCTAGGAACAATCAGGACTTATGGACGCAGCTGAAAGGTGCATCCATACAAGAGAAGTATCGTCCAATTAATTTTTTATTTATTCCAAATATATAATCATGTTATTTTTAGGAAAGAAAAGAGCTTAGATTTAAATCCAAAATGGAAAGAAAATGTAAGTAATGTTATAAGAATTCAATGGATAAGTTTTTTGAAGCAGGAGATAGTTTAAGCAGATTGCTCGACAATCTAAAGAAAAACAGGAATTTAAGCAAAGCTACAAAGGATAAAAAATTTATTCAAGTAAATAGTACCTTAAAAGTACTTAAAAATATTGTTGTCGAGTTCGAAGGGAATGAAAATCATGAATTATTAAGAACCAGATACGTTCAATTAAAAAATGTAGCAAGGGAGTGCATCCAATTATTACAGGAAAACCCTTTGGAAAGGACTGAGATTGAAAAGGAGCAAGAAATACAAACAGAGGAGGAATTAGATAGAAGAAAGGAAACAGAAGATAAAGCAGGTACAATAAAATCGAAGGAAATTGAATCTGAAATCGATTCAGAGTTAGAATCAGAAATAGGCTCCGAAATAATCAAAATGACGACTTTAGACCTTAATGTAGCCATAAAATTGGTAGATAAATTTGACGGAAATCAATCGAAAATTTCAAGTTTTCTTGAATCGATTGATTACCTTTTTCAAACTTATAGTAATGTACCCGAACAAAACATCTTAAGTTTTCTTAAGATAAGATTAATTGGTCCTGCACATGGATCTATAAATACTGCAAATTCTGTAGCAGGAGCGAAGGAGCTACTTAAACAGAAGTTCGGAATAAAAATAACACCACAGGCTATCCAAAATGAAATGAGTAATACAAAACAAAAACGAGAAACTGTATCAGAATTTGGTGATAAAATAAGTGCGTTAGCAAGTAAACTTGCTGCCGCTTATGTTTCACAAGGAACATTTAGTGATGAGTCAGCAGCATCGGACATAGTGCAACCTATTGCTGTGAATGCCTTCACTACAGGAATCAGAGACGCGCAAACAGCTTTCTTCGTAAAAGCTAGGAACCCTACACATCTGAACAAAGCTATTTCAGATGCGTTGGAAGTTTCTCCAACGACATCTACTAACTCGGAAAATGTATTATATTTTCAACAAGAAAAATTTAGGAGTAATTTTCACACATGGAGAGGCCGAGGATCTGAAAGACAACGAGGTTTCTCCAGAGGACGTGGTAATTACCGTGGAAGAAGTGATTATCACCAATCAAATCGTAACAGAGGTAATTACCGAGGAAGAGGTAATTACCACAATACCGATCAAAGACCCCAAAATAATTATTCGAATTATAATAACTCCAACAGACAAAACTCAGATAGACAACAAGGTCAAAGAGGAAGGAATAGGCAAGCCAATATAGTAGCTGGAGACTACCCGGAACAAGCAGCAAGGGAAGAAGAGGACGTTGCAAACGTCATTGATCTTTTTCGTGACTAACGGACGAAAAAGACTACCTACCATCCATATGACAATAGAAAATGAACAAATACCATTTATACTTGATAGTGGAGCTAGTTGTTCAATTATTGCTGTGCAACTGGTTTCATCAACATTAAAAATCAACAGAAACGACACAATTAAAATTCGAGGTGTTAACGGAAACACGACAGCAAGAGGAAGTATTAATGTAAACCTCAATTATGGAGATTTATCATTTCAACAAAAATTATATGTTGTAAATGATTTACCTCCTAATGTACCAGCACTACTTGGTACAGATTTTCTATTAAAATATGAAGCGACACTGAATTTTAAAAGAAGTACAATTATAGTTACTGCAGGTGGTGATAGGGTAGAATTACCTGTAAATTCTCCACTTGCAGCTATGATATGCGTACCAGCAAGATCAGAAATAACAGCATTTTTAGACGTGGATTTCAAAACAGAACACGTTTTGTTAAATGAAGAAATTAAACCTCATGTATTCATTGCAAACACAATTATTAGACCTATAAATGGGAGAATACCGGTAAAAGTTTTAAATGTATCAAACAAACCAGTAATTTTGAATGAACTGAAACCAAAAATGAACAAACTTGAAAATTATGACATTATTCAATTAAAAGAACTGGAAGAAAACACAGAAAGAGCAAATAAATTGTTAAAGGAGTTGAAACTCAACCATTTGAAAGGTGAAGAAAAAGCTATTATTTCCAAAATATGCTTAAAATACAAGGACATATTTTGCCTTGAAGGAGATAAATTGACGGTAACAAAAATTTTACACCTTCAATTGCCGTAAAAGAAAACACAGCCGGTTTATACAAACCATACAGGTTACCAAATTCTCAAAAGACGAAGTAGCAAAACAAATTAATAAAATGCTAGAAAACAATATAATAGAGGAAGCTAAGTCCGAATGGAATAGCCCTGTACTTTTAGTACCAAAAAAATCATGTAATGATAATAAAAACTGGAGACTAGTAATAGACTATCGAAAAGTTAATAACGCAATCCAAAATGATAGGTTTGAACTTGGTAACATAGAGGATATTATAGACTCGTTGGCAGGAGCCAAGTATTTTACACATCTTGACCTGTCTCAAGGATACTATCAATGTGAAATAGATTCTGAGAGTCGACCAATAACAGCTTTTACAACAGCCTCAGGTCAGTTTCAAATGACTAGGCTACCGATGGGTTTAAAAATAAGTCCATCAACTTTTTCAAGGCTTATGACAGTTGCGATGTCTGGCCTGTGTATGGAAAAATGTCTAATTTATTTAGATGACATAATAATCTTCGGAAAGACACTAAATGAACATAATAAAAATCTTATTTCAATTTTTTAAAGACTAAGAGGAGTGAATCTCAAACTTAATCCTTCAAAATGTAATTTTCTAAAACAAGAACTAATTTATTTAGGACATTTCATTTCAGCAGAAGGAATTCGTCCTGACCCTTCAAAAGTAGAATGTGTGGAAAACTGGCCTACCCCAAAAACGGCAGACGAAGTAAAGCGCTTCGTAGCATTTTCCAATTATTATAGAAAACATATAAAAGATTTTTCAAAAATATCGATTCCATTGAATAAGCTGACTAAAAAGGAGTTCCATTCGAATGGACTGAAGAATGCCAACATGCTTTTGAGACATTGAAACTAAAATTCTTGAATCCACCAATACTGGATTACCCTAATTTCGATAAAGAAAATACATTCAAATTACAAACAGATGCATCAGGTTTTGCTTTAGGAGCAGTGCTGTCTAACCAGAATGGGAGACCAGTAGCATTTGCCTCCAGAGCCCTGAATAAATCTGAACAGAACTACGGAACAATAGAAAAAGAGCTTCTGGCAGTAGTTTGGTCCATTAGACATTTCAGACCATATTTATTCGGAAGAAAGTTTGATCTAGAGACCGACCATAGACCATTAGTTTATCTTTTTTCAATAAAAGATCCTTCAAGCAGATTAACCAAATTTAGATTAGCACTGGAAGAGTATGATTTCAACATTACTTATATACCGGGAAAAGATAATGTACTGGCAGATGCTTTATCTCGCATTACAAGTACAGATCTAAAGGAGATAAATAAGAAAATAGAAAAAGACGTTCTTGTAACAACAAGAAGTATGAAATTAAAAGAAACCAATACAGACCCAGTAATTGGAATGCCTGGCCAGCATCCTTTGACAGGTCAAGCTATTGAGATAATATTTGATGAAAAGCAACAATTACCTGAAGTGAAATTTTGTGACTTGAAGAAACAATTAATTATAAAACCAGCGAAGACACTAATCCAGTTACGACGGATAGCTGTAATGCTGAGAAAAATATGCGATAATGAAAAAATAAACGAGCTCGTTTTAAAAACAAATAATTATGCAAAGAAATTTTATAATGAGTTATACACTAATAACTTAAATAATGGCATGCCACCAATACGAATATTGAATACAAATATAAAGCATATAACAGACAAGGAAGAACAAAAATTAGTCATGAACGATTTTCACATACTGCCAACAGCAGGACACTCAGGTATAAAAAGACATTAAAAAATATTCAAAGTAGATATTTTTGGACAAGTATGTCAAAAGATATAACAAATTTCATTAAATCATGCGAATCATGTCAAAGAAACAAACACATTAAACCAAAACAAACACCAATGATAGTCACTACAACGGCGACTAGTGCATTCAGTAAAATTTATTTAGATCTTGTAGGTCCATTGTTACCTAGTAACGATGGCCACAAATACATTTTGACGACACAGTGTGAATTAACCAAATTCATAACTGCAACACCAATTAAGGATAAATCAACGGAAGTTGTCGCGAAAGCTTTTGTTGAAAATGTTCTTTTGGTATATGGTATACCGGACGAGATAACGACCGACAGAGGGACAGAATTTATGTCCGATTTGTTTAAGAAAATATGCGAACTTTTACAAATAAACAAATTAAATTCTACAGCATACCATCATCAAACGGTGGGAGCTTTAGAGAATTCTCATAAAACATTAGGAAACTTTTTAAGAATTTACGCTTCAGGAACACCAAGAAACTGGTCATCTTGGATTAGATTTTATCAATTTGCTTATAATACCACTACTCATTTAGAGACTAACAAAACGCCATTTGAACTAGTTTTCGGAAAAATTTGTAAACTACCTTCAAACTTAACAGATACACAATCCCCAGATCCAATTTATAACATAGATGATCATGAAAAGTTATAGAAATGTAAATTACAAAAAACTCAACTAGAAACACAACAAAAGTTGATAAGATCGAAGATTGAAAGAGTAGCAAAGAATAATACCAATTCTAAAGAAATTAATTATAGCCCAGGACAATTAGTTTTAATAAAAAACGAGTTAAAATCAAAACTACACAATATATATTTAGGACCAGGGATAAGGTGCGACTCAAATCTCTTTGAGTGCAGCACACGCTGCTACGAGACAGCACATTAAATTTCAAAGAGACGTGAACGTGCAGTCTGTACTCCCGTGCACCCTTGTTGTGCCGTGCGCTCAAAGCCGCACATCTCTTTTTGAAATTACTCTCGTCTCTTTGGGTGCTAACGATTGCACTCTCTCTTCTCGTCTCTGTGCAAAAAACAGACACGGCGCCATGGCCCGGACTATTATGTGAATATGGATTTTAATAAAATTTTCCCTCTATGAACCCATACAATGCCTTTTTGTTACTAGCATCAACACTTTTCATTTTGCTACCATTTACCAAAGCATGAGCCAAAGCACAGAGTAAAGCACTGAGTAGAGCACTGAGTAGAGCAATGTACATTACTCTTTGTCTCTGAAAGAGTAGTGCATGTGCGGCTATCTGTCTCTCGTGCTGCTACGAAATCTCTCGCACTTTCGTTTTGTGCGCTCTTCTGAAACAAGAGACGCACACTTGAAATTGGGTGAAGCACTTGCCTATTTTGCACTACTCTGTGTTTTTCGACAATCCCTGTTTAGGACCATTTTCAATAGTATCGGATAAGGGAACAAACGTTGAAATAAGAATAGGTAATAAAACTGATACTATACACAAATCAAGGGTTAAAGCATTCATTACTAGGGCGCAGGATACTTGACAATAAAAAGATGTAAGAGGTTAGATAAAAATTATTTTACATAAAATAGGACGTGTGGTGCATACCACATACATTATTGATAATTATAGCAAAACACGGATATGAAATATCAATTTAAAGCAATTATTATCAGTATTTACGCTTATTGATATGAAGTATCAATATTGGTAACAACGTGATGGATACGAAGTATTCATTGCGGAACGACAATCATGATGGGTAAATGGGATATAATAATTTAAAATTTGTAACTAGAAGATAAAAATTTTAAAAAATATATATATGGCGTGTGGTGCATACCGACCTAGCCACAGTCTTACTCAACATATATGCACGATCAACCGAGTGCGATATGGATTGCTTATGCTTGGTAAGCATTATCGGTATAAACATCCAACATCGTTCAACGGACGATAAATGCTTATGCTGACGCAGCGTGTGCTACGCGATCGGCACCCGTTTAGCTTTAAGAAAGAAACATTAAATAAACGTATTACTGTTCCAACCACCGAGTGATTCACTACATATCACAACCTAACAATTATACGTATATGTGCCTACGATCCTAATCATTCCGAGGCACTTTTCACTGAACCCGGCGGTGAATTTTAGACCGCAAAACTAGACTCTGGCCACCGAAATATCTCCATAAGACATGTTTACTCTTTTCGGAGAACTTTTCACAATATCAAAATGATTTAAAAACATAATTTTACGCTGCAAAAAATATCCAACCGTCAGATTTTTAGCGCAGCCTACTCTTTACAGTACCAAGATGAGACATAATGTTACAAAATTAATAAAGCACCAGAAGTTCACCATATGGGTCCTCCCTTAGCTCAGTCAGTAAAGGCGCAGCTACAAAGCAACACCATGCTGAAGGTGGCTGGGTTCGATTCCCGGTCTGGTCTAGGAATTTTTCGTTAAGGGAAATTTCTCGATTTTATTTATTTATTTATTGTCGTCAATCATAAGTAGACCGTTTGTTACATTTTGTTCCTAATTCTAGTTATAATCGAGGATATAAAATACATTACATAAGACTAAGCAGCGCCTGGTTTACAATATTTCTATGACGTGTTCTCCTTTAGCGTATAGCAGTGAAGTATTGCTTCAATTTGGATTTTGTAATTGTAAAGTCAATTGAATCGCTATGTAAATTGTAGGTAGCCATCATCTGATTCAGAGGTCCAAATTTAGCGTAGTTTGTGCGATAGTGATTTGTGATAAAAATATTGCGATTGCGATTAAATTGCGATGCGATAAAAATTTAATTTTGATAATAGATATGCTGAATCAGTGGAATGCGAAACAATGCCATTAACAAACGAAATTCCTGCAAACTCTCGACGTTGTTTTAGTGTTTGCATACTGATAAGCCTACAGCGAGCTTCATAGGGTGGGAGAGTAAATCTTTCCCAACCTAATTTACGTAATGCAAACAATAAAAACTGTTTTTGTACAGACTCTATTCGCTCTTCATGGATAACTGAAAAAGGTGACCAGACTACACTACAATATTCCAGTGTTGACCTCACATAAGCAATGTATAATGTTTTAATTGTGTAAGGGTCGTTAAAACTATGACTAAAGCGTTTTATAAATGCCAGCATGTTATTAGCTCTGTTAATTATTGTATTGTAGTGGTCAATAAATTTTAGTTTAGAATCCAGCATAACTCCTAAATCACGAATTCTTATGCACTTTCCTACAGACTGATTTCCTAGAGTGATCATAATGTCAGGTATATCTTGTTTTCTGCTAAATGCTATCGCATTACATTTTTGAACATTTAATTTTAAAAGGCTTTTGTTACACCAAGTATAGAACATATGTATTTCTTCTTGAAATATCTTGTAATCTTCTTTGCTTCTTATTTCTAGGAAGAGCTTTATATCGTCGGCATATATTAAGACTTTTACAGTTTTAAGAATGAATGAAATATCGTTTACGAAAAGAATAAACAAAAAAGGGCCTAGATGGGATCCTTAGGGGACACCTGAGGAAATTTGAATAGGATTTGATTTCTTTCCTTTAAATCTTACTATTTGTTGTCGATTAGTTAGGTAACATTTGAGCCATTTGAGAAGACGTGGCTCAAAACCCAGTTTTTGTAATTTGAATAGTAGCATGGGAATGTCAATCCAATCAAATGCCTTACTGAAATCTGTATAGAGAGCTTCTACGTGGTTTCCGTTATCCATTGCAACTAACGTGTAGTTAACGAATTCTAGTAAGTTTGTATTAGTTGAACGTCCTTTGTAGAACCCATGTTGATTATTAGTAATCCTGTTTTTGATTTGATAGACCAGCTTTTCATTAACTATTGCTTCAAAGAGCTTAGGAATGCATGAAATAATGGCAATTTCACGGTAATTGCGTATGTCAGATTTTTTGCCGTTTTTAAATATTGGGACTAGATAGGAGCTCTTCCATGATTTGGGAAAAATGCCGGATTCAAGCGACTTATTGAAAAGCCAAAACAATGGAGTTGTGAATTCTAACGCTAAGTTTTTTTAAAAATACAGGTGGAATACCGTCAGGTCTACATCCTTTCGATACATCTAATTTATTCAATGCTTCTCTCCTGTCTTGTACATTCACGCTGTTGACACTAACATCATTATCAAATTCTGCGAAGAAATCAAAATATTCGCGATCACGATCTTCTTCCGAAAATGTGGTATAGATTTCTTGGAAAAAATTTGCAAATAAGTTGCAAATTTTTTCTGAATTATCACCAACATTTTCGTTTAGATGCATTTTGGATGGAAAATTGTCCGATTTCAATTTCGTTTTCACGTAGCTAAAGAAATTTTTTGGACAACATTTTATTTCACGTTCAGTTTTCGAATTGTACTCCTCAAAAGCAATGTCAATCGCTAGATTTAGTTGATCGCAAATGTTCAAATAGGTGACCAGATTATCGTTACTACTATACTTTTTATAAATTTTGTGAGCTTTTTGTTTGCGGTTTTTCAATTTTTTTATTTCTTGGTTATACCAAACCGGATGCTTTGAATTGTTTTGCCACCTTATTTTTTTTCACAGGTACGTGTTCATGTACAATTTCAAATAGTAATTTATAAAAGACATCTACTGACGTTTCGATACTTTCCTCGTTTCTAAAAATCGTTTGCCAATCTATTCTGCTTAGCCTATGCTTAATGTTTTCATAATTTGCCGAGTGATATTGGAAGATTTCTTCGTACTCGCAGTCGTCAGGTCTTTGGCTTTCAAGTACAAATATAGATAACTCAATAGCTGTGTGAAACGCTTCATTTTTCCATAATGGAGTAACTGGTTCGGTCACACAGAAGTTTTCATGAATATTTGTTAAAAAGAAATCTAAATAGCAATTTTGCCGATTTTTAACATGATTAATTTGATTGAGTCCTAAACTTGCACTTTTGTCAAAAATAAATTGTAGTGTTTCACTTTCTCCAATGATTGGAAGCAAGATGCTCTCATTTTCAATGTCTGGAACAAAGTCAATAGTACGCTGATTAAAGTCTCCATATATGTGAAGTTTTACTTCTGGGGCAAGGTTGGACAAGATTTCTTCAGCAATTTTGAAAAAAAATTCATACACGGCTTTACGAGCATTATTTGGAGGGAAATACACAGATGCAAATACGTGTGTTTCACCTGCGATATGCACCTTTACCCATACATGTTCAAATTCTTTACATTTCAACGTAGTGATACGTTCGGAGTTCAAATTGACCGAGACGGCAATAAAACACCCCCTCCTGACTTTTTTTCAGACATTTGAAAATTTCTGTCATCCCTATAAACATTATATCTGCTTCCAAAAACTTCTTCACTTCGTACACTATTATCCCAATTGGTTTCATTTGCCAAAACTATTGGGTAGGAACAACACAAAATTTTATTTTGAATTTCTTTCATCTTAGCCGGACTTCTCATTCGATTGAAATTTTGGCAATATACCAAAAAATCTGTTCCTATCTGCGTTTGAGGTGAAGTAGTTTGTTGGATCGTGTCAGTCAAATTTGTATAACTAAAGTTATTTACCTCTCCTTGCTGTAGAGAGGTCGTCAAGTCCTCAAAAAAGGTAGATTCTGCGAGATCTTGTTCCTCCAAAGGGTTCGTCAATTCCATGTAAAACCCGAAGGCCTGTTAGCACACGTTGCGCACGATGTAGCTGAGGAGCTCCCCGGATCCATCCGCCCGCCCGCCGGGTACGGGTTTAAAATTTCACCTCGTTGAAATTGAATCGGCGGCCTCCCAGAAGCCATCCAGGGCGAGGACGTGAAAAAACATCATTCATCGGGTACCTGTTTATGATTTCGCCTCGTTGAAATTGGATCGGTGGTCTAGAAAACCGATCTTTCGCTGCTGCTAAAAGCTCTCTATCCGGGAGAAGTTGGTTGATATTGTGATTGTTGCTGTAGTAGTTAAAGCTGTGATTATTGGCATGATTTGTTTTGCTGCGATCATTATTGTTGAATTTCTGGTTGTAGCGTTATTTGTTTTGTTTTTTTACGCTAGCCCGCTTGAGCCAATTTCTGCTGATCCAAGCGGCGCGATTTTCGTGTATCGTAATCGGTCCAGTCCGGTTTCCACACCTTCTTTGTACCTAACAACCGCCAACCTGACTCATCTTTGTTGTTATTTTCATTTAGTTCTATTGCTAGGCTAGGATGTTGGTTAAGCGACGCATGAGGAGTATTTTGTGCTGCCTGGAAACATGTTGATATTGTCTTCAGCTCATTAAAAATATCGGACTCCAACATTGGATTGTTGAGCATAGGAGAAGCTAAGTCCATAGTGTGGCTTGAAAGCGTTTTTACCTCATCATCTAAACATTTCAAGCTATTTGATATATTAGCTGTCATAAATTCTAGTAACTTGTTTATATTTTTGTTCGATTCTTGCATCGCTATATCGAGCACCGATGTAAGGTGGTTTTTAATTGTAGAAATGGATCCGCTGTTTTTCACTATCAGCTCTTTTTTTATGTCGGTCAGCTGTCCCTCGATGCGGTCGATAGCTTCATGCATAATTGCAACATTGTTTTCCTGCTGTGATCGATGAATGACCTCCGTGTTTTTGTCCAGGTTTTTAGTAAGCGCTGCCAGTTCACATGATATTAATTTAAAATCGAAGTTTAGGGTTATGCGCGTTTGACAGGAACTACAACAGGGCAGCACATACGACTGCACATCAATTTTTTTATCCTCTTTCCTTGTCTTCCGTAGAGAGTTGCGTAGATTAGACACTCCCACGCAGGTCGCATGGAACACACGATCACATCCGATGCAGGTCCACATCACCGACTCGCCGGTAGAGTCTAGTAAGCAAATTTCACAGCTCATTTCGAAACAAACGCACGCAATAAAAAAAATCGAAAAGTTTGCAAAAATTAAACGCGAAGCGCACGCGGTTAGGATGGAAGTAAAAACGCGTCCACCCTGATTGACGACTGAATTTCCCGAGTGACCGAAGTTCAAAACAACACACTTTTGATTTAATTTATTTTAATTCACTTGAAATAACTGAGCGAACATTTATTTGGTTCCGGAATATTATTTACATCGGTTCATAAATTGTATCATTTTCGAAAATTATGACACAGGAGCGACATCCGTTTCCGCGAATCATGAAAATTTAATCAGCGCAAGTCTATACAGAAGAATTCATTAGTGACCCTACAGTCAAACAAGGCAGTACTGATTCGTTTGCACACCGTTTTACGTTGTATACATTTAGGCCATGTAGCCGGCGAGTATTTATGGTACCTGTGTTATTAATTCGGCCCTAATTATTTCTCACACGAGGACGGTATCATAAACGGCAGGGGAATAACCCAGAAGCTAATTGCAATGTTTATTAAACGATAGAAAGGTCGAGATACTAGGAAATGAGCGGGAATCAAATAAATACTTAGTAGGACGATGCTGTGTTAATGAATGAATTTCAAATTTTCGTTAGCATTTATTAGAATTATTAGCTGAAATATTCATCCTTCCATCTACAGAATCGTTGAAAATTGTAGCTGCCAAATTAAACGGTTTTTAATTAAATGTAAGGATTTTTGTATAATGTCTAAGAGAAAATTAATTCCAAAATCGATAAAGGGTGATACGGTCAAAATTTGGTCAAGGGAAAACGCGTGTAAATCGGTGAAATCGTTTATTTAAAAAATCAATTTAAATTTCTTTTTCAAGTTCAATTAGTATAAAATTCAGGAAAAATATTCAGTTAGGCTTCCGCTTTTCCAAATCCGAATTGCCTTACGCTTGACCCCTGCCATCAGATTTTGTACAGCCACCTTGTCCACCTTCTTCGCCGCAGAAAGCCAGTTTGCCTTGAACTGCTGCTCGTCCTTAGCAGTTTTTTTGGTCTTCTTTAGGTTCCGCTTGACAATAGCCCAGTATTTCTCAATTGGGCGGAGCTCTGGCGTGTTGGGAGGGTTCTTGTCCTTGGGAACCACCTGCACGTTGTTGGCGGCGTACCACTTCATGGCCTTTTTACCGTAATGGCAAGATGTAAAATCCGGCCAAAGCAGTACGGAACAACCGTGTTTCTTCAGGAAAGGCAGCAGACGTTTATTCAAACACTCTTTCACGTAAATTTCTTGGTTGACAGTTCCGGAAGCTATGAAAATGCTGCTTTTCAAGCCACAGGTACAGATGGCTTGCCAAACCAGATATTTCTTTGCGAACTTTGACAGTTTCGTGTGCTTGAAAATATCTGCTACCTTTCCCCTTCCTTTTGCCGTATAAAACTCCTGTGCCGGAAGCTGCTTGTAGTCGGCTTTGACGTAGGTTTCGTCGTCCATTACCACGCAGTCAAACTTCGTCAGCATCGTCGTGTACAGCCTCCGGGATCGCGCTTTGGCCGTCGTATTTTGTTTATCACCGCGATTTGGAGTCACTACCTTCTTGTAAGTCGATAGTCCGGCTCGTTTTTTGGCTCGATGCACGGTTGTAGACGATACACCCAGCTTATTTGCGGCATCTCGGAGAGATAGGTTAGGGTTTCGCTTGAAACTACCGGCAACTCTCTTTGTCGTCTCAGCGGCTTCCGGTTTTCGATTTCCCCCCGATCCAGACTTCCTGGCTGTCGACAAACGTTCCCCAAACACTTTAATTACATTTGTAACGGTTGATTTGGCAACTTTTAGCGATTTTGCCAACTTTGCGTGCGAGTAGCTCGGATTTTCGCGATGCGCGAGCAAAATTTTGATACGCTGCTCTTCTTGCTTGGACGGCATTTTGACAACTGAAGAGTGAATTCCAAAATCAAAATAGGAGCAACATTCTACACACACGCACCTTCAAAATGAGGGGTGTTCAGGTTTTTTAAATGCAAAATTGAAAGAAATACGTCAAGTTGATATTGACCAAATTTTGACCGTATCGCCCTTTATCCACCTTTGTTGTATGAAATTTGTATTCGATATAATAGATTAGATAAACTATTTCGATGTTCTGAGCAACGCTTAACTCATTCAGTAGGAGTCCATCCCCGGATAGACGCGACCAACAAAACAAGAACTAACGAATGGTAAACTTTGATACCACAGCATTTTTTGTACGGTGTCAAGCAGGGTTGCCACATTATTTTTCGTTCCTATCTTTAATTTTTGCCAAAACAAATATTTTTTATCTGTGTTTAACTGCAGAAAATCTTGGCAAAAATCTTTGCTTCAAACTTAGTGGTGTAGAGTAGAGTAGGACGGAAACTTTTCGGGTACCTGAATGCTACTGCAATTTTTGTTGAGTTTAATGCAAAATCGAACAAATATTTATATGATAAACAAAACATATTTCTTTTGATTAACCGATACACAACGATCTTTTCCACAGGGCTTAAGTGCAATTATCGGTTTCCCTACATCTCACTACAGGAAAACGGATCAGTATACGAGAGATTCAAGTTCTCGTGGGAGATCGATCATTGCACTTAAGCTTAAGCTCTTCTGACATGCCAGTATTACACGACAATGAATCATGAGGTGTTTGTTTTGATTACTAAACGTTCAAAAATAGAGGAACAAAATCAGTTCGGAATAAATAGTTATGATGTGTGTACATAAGTTTATTGAATTCATGTTTTAGTTGTAATTTTAATGTAAGCTGATCAACTCTTCCTTTCCCATTAATGAAACACTAGGATCGTAGAATGGAATCAATAGTGTTCGTAATCAGGTGGTTTTTGGTCTTATTCAGATTATATTGCGAGAAAACGTTCACAAAGAACTTTCTTAGCAAGAGAAAAGCCAGCGTCCCATCTACTCGCTCCAACAAGTTTCTAAGTCATCAGATTCTTCCACCCCAATATCGTTGCAAATGATAACCGTCCTCAGCTCACGAAACTCATTTTGGGTGGCCTATTCCTCACCGCTTTCAAAGACGTTCGAATACAGTATAATAATCGAGTTGAACTCCTTCAAAGTGTGCAGCTTCTTGAGATCAACGCTCTAGGTACTGGATCAATGCGTAGGTACTAGAACGTTCAGATCAAAGCGCTTATCTGTTTAATCAACTCGGTATAGACTTCTTACGAAGATGTATCTCGGAATCAAAAACTGCGAAATCTATCAGGTGTCTTAGGCACTATTAGCAAGCCTTAAGCTGATTGCACATGTTCGGCAATTCCGGAGCTTCTGACTGGAAGGTACAGTTCGCTTTATTGATAAAGTACAATACGTAGCTCAAGAAGTGAAGCCAATCGGGTGATTAAGATGACAAAAAATGTGCTGTGAGGTTAGATTGCTGTCGCAGAAGGATTGGAACGAAAAAAACAACACGAGCAACTGTTCCAAATTGCATCTTATGGCAGATGGATGCAGAACTTTCAAGGGCTTCAATTCCAAGATACTTTGTATCAACTGGAATTCTTCAATACTTGCATGCTTGCACAAAAAGCCAAAGAATGGCAAGTAAATTTGATAATTATCAAATGAGGACAGTCCCGTTTCAGCAGCTTCTTAAGGGATCGGTCAGCACCAATAATTACCGACGCTCCATCTGATCCAATACCCACAAGCTTTTTTTTTGTAATCGGTGCCATCGAACTGAAACTGTTGAACAATTGTTCAAAATATGTATAGGTTTTCGCTCTGCAAATTTATATGAAATATAACAAAAAATCACATTCGAAATAATTAGGCGTTGAATAGCAGAAAAAACTATCTAGAACATTATTCTAACTTCCCAAAATTCTTCTGCGTTAATACATGCAAATATTGCTATATTGCGTTTGTGTAGAAATCCCTGCGTTTGTATAGAAATATTGCGTTTGTGTAGAAATCCCTGCAGGAAGTTCTTCCGTAAATTGTGGAGCATTCGGTTGAGAAACTTTGAAACAAACAATTCTTCAGCGGATTACTTTAGGAAAATATTGAAATAAATTCTGGTGAACTAAATTTTCAAATTCTTGCAGACATCTTAAATAAATATAACAATAAAAAATTCTTCAAAAAACCCTTACGAATTTTAAAAGTTAAGAATTAAATTTATAAGATTATGGAATTCGTGCAAAACAATCTTTGATTTCTCCAGCACATCAGGAATTTCTCCAGCATATCAGGAATTTCTCCAAAAATTGCTTCAGGAAATATCTTAAAGTTTTTGTGTAATTCTTTTAGGTGTTTCAGGTTCAGGGAATCCTCCAAAAATTTCTTCACAAGAAAGTTTTGAAAAACTGCCGTTGAAATTCCAGGAGACACTCCTGAAATAATCCCTAGAGGAATGCCTGCAAACTCCTGAAGTATACCATTAAAAACACCAAAAGGAATATCTGAATGAATGTCTTTTCATAGACACACACTCAAAATATAATTAGTAAAACGATGGATCCTCAAATCTTCTTTTATTTTATTGTGAGGCTTTTAAGTGAACAAGCAATTGCCAAAATCTTCAAAATCTTGGCTTGTCAAAAAAAAAACGTTAGTGATCGTCAGTCGTTGCGAATCAAAACAAACCCAAAAAAGGAGAGAGTTCCTCTCCCATGTGCGCATCAATTAACAGAGTGCACACAATAGATCGCTAGACTAACTATTCAAGCCACAGTGGTACATGAGCGTCTTCCAACCGGACATTTTTTGCCTGTTGAAGTGGTGGACTTAGTCCGTGCTTCAACCTACCCCGCAGTGGGATGTTAGGCAAAAAATGTCGTTGGTTCGAGTACCACTGTATACATGCCCTTTTCGCTCAATTTCCTAAAACATCTGTTATATTTCCAAGCCTGCCGCACACTAACGGAACTATCAAAACTTTCTCTTCATATCTTTCATTCTAGCCAAAAACATTGTTGTTCACTCTTGGTGCCTCATGGTGATGAGCGAACATCTCCTTCTACATCATAATCGTTACTCCTCGCACGGAGAATAAATAACATAACAATTGATGTATGAAAAAAAAAAATCTGTAATCTTTACATACAGATATCTGATTGATAAAAATGAAAAAAAAATCTGTGTCAATAAAGATAAATCTGTGCATGTGGCAACCCTGGTGTCAAGTTATAAATAAAAGAATTTTATAACTTGCTGACATACCGTACAACAAAGAGCTCTTCAGAGTTTTATTTGCTTCAATGTACGATGGAGCAGCTACGATACACTCCTTCTGACAGGTCAACGACCACCCACCAAACGAGAAATGCTTCATGTTTTGATGACGATTTTAACCCACCGGGACTCGTCGCACACTTCTTGATATTTTTGAAATTTTTGCTACAGGAATTCTGGCTATCAAAGATCCAGTGGGACGAAAATGCCACAGGAGACCTACACAGGAAATGGCAACTATGGCCAAAATGTTCCCCAAGTTCTTCTCTTCACTGATCCTAGAAAGCTGTACCAATATCCAACTCCACACGATCGTCTATACCAGCGTAAATGAATTCGATTCAACTACAATGGATCATTGCAGTGCTCTATAAAGATAGTATTCGAAAAAAATGCAACTCTTTCATTTGTGTATAATTTTTTTTTGCATGGGTAAAAATTGATTCAATTTCTGGGTAAAACTAGTTTGAAGTGCTTCTGTCAAATGGTTTGTCACAATCTGTCAAGTGGTTATCGAGATTATTTTCAAGCAAGAAGTGCTTCGACCAAAATTATAGGTGCGGTCATGGAAAATCCAGGTCAGTCTCACAGGTGGATCGAGAAATAGTTGGAAATCGTTTAAGGAGACCCAGATGACACAGCGGCGAGTTGGCAGCGGAAGAAGGCAGATTACATCAAGTGCGATCCGAACCTTTCGATTCGGTCGAAGGTCGACCATTTGACAAGTAATACTTGGTGTGGCAAGTGATCTGTATGTGCATCAACGGCCAAATATATAAAGAAAAATGTTGCCTGCTGCCCTTCCTCCGGTTACACGAAGGTGACACTCTGTTTTGGGCGGATCTGACATCGTGCCATAACACAAAACCGTGATGGAGAGGTACAAAGCCAACGATGTTGTTTTTTATTCCCCAAAGGAGGCTAATCCGCCAAACTCACCAGAACTTCGATCAATAGAAAAATTCTGGGTGATTATGAAGAGCAAGCTCCGGAAAACAGTGATGGTCTTCAAAAATAAAAAGAATTTAAAGGAAGAGTGGATGAAAGTGTGTAAGAAAGATGGCCCAAGTGTTGCACAGTGGGCATTTAGCCTAGGAGAGGAGGTTTAATAATCCAACTGTTCAAAAACATAGCTTCTTTTTCTTGTTGGCTTTTTTACGCTCATTAAACGAGTTTATGCCTACTTCTGAACTTAGTGTTCTAAGCGCACTTCCACAGTTATTGATTGAGAGCTTGCTTTGCCAACACCGATGCATGAACTTGTATATTATGTGGCAAGCAGGGGAGTCGAGAAATTTGCCAACCCGAAATATTCCTAGACCGATCGGGAATCGAACCCACTGCCAGTTTGGTAAACCGTTCGTTTACCAACTACGCTATAAGACGCCCCTCTATTCCCTGAGAGTTTAAAAAAAATCCGACTTAAAATGAATTTTTGCTGATCATTTTTCTCCGATGCATTTTTTTTAGTACAATCTTTAATAGCCTGAGTCCACGCTCATAGTTAACGTACATAAGTAGTATTTAGGTGTAATTTAAGAAGATGTTTAACTTTGAATTATTCAACCCTAAGGATTTTTATAACTACTTTGAAGCCAATAAAAGAGTTATAACAAGAAAAAACTATTTCTTGTACTGTGTGCCAACCGATAGTATTAAATCATTTCGCCAAAATGCAGTACATTATTCAGAAAAAAATTAAATCTCATAAAATATAAAATATTTTTATGATCGTTTCCATTTTTAAAACCAACTTGTCGAATAAAAGCTAAAATTATATATTTTTATTGTATCATACGCAGAATTTGTATCATAAGAACTCGGTTGTACTTTTGAGCAAAGAAGATTTTTCCGTCATAGAAAGAAATCTAAAATTGTAAAATTACCCCTTTTTCGACCGAAATTGATGTTGCAGGTGCACGAAAGTGCTCTAAAACAGATTTTGCACACTGATGCTTCAAAATCAGTGCATTCCCTTTCGATTTGTGGAGTACTTTCTTTATGAGAAAATAAAGCCATTACGGTGACAGGGTCTTTCAACCCACCATTAATGGCACGTTATACGTGAACAATTTGGCTTGCGTAGAGATCCAAAAAGTTTCTGGAGTTTTGTGAATTCTAAGAGAAAATGCTCTTCCATCCCGCCAAATGTATTTCTAGAAGAATCAGAATCATCTTCAGCTGAAGATTCATGCGAACTCTTTGCAAAGCATTTCACGTCTGTGTTTTCCGTTGGCCTCACATCTCAACAAGAAGCTGAAGTGGCTGTTATTTTTTGACGCAGTGCAACTTCCTTAGTTACTCCTCTTGGCCACATCGTCAACAAAACGTTTGAGCAGGGGAAGTGTCCCGCTTTTATGTTCCCCGTGTTCAAGAAAGGAGGGTCTTCCGTTAGCTCAGTCGGTAAAGGCGCGGCTACAAAGCAACACCATGCTGGAGGTGGCTGGGTTCGATTCCCGGTCTGGTCTAGGAACTTTTCGTTAAGGCAAATTTCTCGACTCGCAGGCCACAGGGTATGGCTGTACTTGCCTTGCCACACAATCAAATACAAAAATAGTACCTGGCATCGAAGGCTCTCAATTAAAAACTGGGGAGGCGCATTTAGAACAATAAGTTAAGAGCAAGCAGTAAGCTATTTACGAAAGCAATAACCTTGAAACGCTAAGAGAGAAGAAGTTCAAGACAGGAGATAAAAGAAATGTGAAGAACTAAACAGGAAATACCTGTCTATCTGCGGGATCGAAGCTACATTTATACATTTCAGACATTTCAACATGGATTTTTGTCAATCCGCTTTGTAACAACGAACCTTCTGGACTTCACAACCCAAGTAACACACAAAACATCTTTTAAGAATGATTTATAATTGTTTGTATTATAAATGCATTATAAACGTATTGCAAAACATGTCATGTTTGGAGCGGTTTGTAACTCTCGAATTCTATATCACTCTGACAAACGGTCGAGCTAAAAATACTTTTTCCACTGCTCCAAGTGCTTACTACTTCATTATTGTTCTTAAAAACATGTTTCCATACATTTATAATACATAAACACGACAAGATTTTATGGGCAGTTCTATATGCTGTTGAAATTACATTACATCAACCTTGTTTTGCAAAACTTGTTCATTTTACTCCTTGCGATGAACATTGTGGTTTCACATTGTGGGAAGCATATCATACATACTCAGAGTTCACTTTTCAACAAACTGAGTTAGCTTAGCAAAGAAGCTACAAACCTATAACGCCAAGGGCTAGTGTTCAAATCCCATGCTTGGCGATATTATATTTTTGTTTGCGGATAGTTTTTTTTTCATTTTATGTTTTATAAGGCTTTACTTTTTGCGCTTTTTGCGTCATATTAAAGTATGAATTAAAGTTTTATACACCTAAATTTATAACCTATTTTTGTCATTTAACAGTACTTTATACTTGTTTAATACAAGCTGTGTTGCTGGGTAGTACCTGTATTACGCAGATTGAGACTAAAAATCAATTGGATGCCGTATATACGGACTTGAAGGCCGATTTTGACGCCTTCTGTTCACACTATCCCGTATAGGTGCATCAAAGCGACTTGTGGTATGGCTGGAAAGCTACTTGACGGGTCGTATTCTGAGCGTAAACCTTGATTCAGCTGTTTCCAATACGTTTTATAATTCCCACAAGGCAGTAACCTGGGGCCCTTGCTATTTGCGTTATTCTTCAACGATTCTGCTTTATGGCTAGGATCGAACTACTTACTCAAATACGCAGACGATTTGAAACTCTACCTGGTGATGAGGTCTATTGAGAACTGCTACAGATTTCAGGAGCTTCTAGAAATGATGAATAAACTCGTGATAAGCATTACTAAATGTTTGCTATCACGTTCCACCGACCAATGCGTCCCATCACTTTTAACTACCAAATTGATGGGAATGTCCTCGAGCGCGTTGATCAGGTCAGTGATTTGGGTGTGACACTCTACGAAAAATTTACATTTAATCAGCACATCAGCACCTGGGATTCATCGCCAAAATCTCCCGTGATTTCACTGCCCATGCACTCTACTGTGCTCTTGTACGAACGGTTCTTGAACATGCTGCGATGATTTGGACACCGTCCTACGTAGACTCATACGCATTGCACTCAGAAGTCTACCCTGGCGTAATCCTCAAGATCTCCCTCCATATCCCGGTCGATGCCGGCTTTAAGGACTCGACAATATTCAAATAGCTACCCTTATGGCAAAAATAGTGAACTGTGAAATTTACGCACTTGCACTTCTGTCTTGCATTGACTTTCGAATGGGAAGACAACTTAGATCGTCATCTCTACTGCTGACAAGATTACGGTTTTAAAGAGCCACTGGCATCATGTGTTCGAACCTTTTCGTTGGTTGACAATCTTTTTGACTTTGGAGAACCTTCTAGATCTTTTTAAAATAGAATAACTGCGTCAAGACTGCTACAATCTAGGCTACAATAGTTTTAATACATTCATGTAGAAAAAATTGCCAAAAAATTGCAGACCGTGATAATCTATAGAAAACCAGCGATAATAGCATTATATCGAAAAATTCAGATAAGTTCAAAGTTAAAATTTGCGTAAATTTCATAAAAATGAAAGCATCCATTATCAGGCAATGGTATTATGGAACAAATCTGTTTGCAACAATCATGCAAGTGACCATTGAAAACAGGTTTAATCTGGGAGCTTCATTGCAACCCATTTCAGATTGTCTAGAGAGTTACGCCAATTCCAAGGTTCCTTTATAAACAATAAACCCCGCATGTAAACACTACCGATCATTTGGATAAGGGTACTGCAACACAATACTAGATTTGGAAATTTAAAATTTTTAAACCAGGCATGTATTTAGTATTATTTGGAAATAGGCTTTAGTTGTATGTTTATAATCAGATAGAACTCACCAAAAGCTGCCTTCAAACAACACTAGTTTGTTGAGCCATAATAATTAAAATGTCGATGTTAATTCGTAATTACGTGACGCCATTACAACTAGTTAAGCATCAAATTAATTTCACTCTTATTCACATCAAACGTAGTTTCTTAAATGGTACCGAGTTGGGTTCCACCCCAGAAGCAAACCAAAAGTTTTCATTTCGAACACGATATGCCGCTCGGTTTCGGCAGATCGTGGTTTCATTTAAGATACCGCTCTTCAAAAAGTATGGCCACTTTCGGTTAACTTCCAATCAATTCAAATTTTGTTTGACGACTGAGCTATCTGAGACCAGAAACCACACACAAACTTTGCTGAAAACTAGCGACATTTAAGAAAAAAAAAGACAGCGAAATGAAAAATGCGTCCACCAGTAAGCAATACCTACCTCGATTCAGTTGTTTTAACACTTGAGCAAAATATAAAAAGCGTAATGTTATATGGAAGCGAAGTCCAGCATTATATTTAAATCAGCTTTATTAGCAATATCCCATTTCGTTTATAAAGTTGCTCGAATTGTAGAGTCAAACATGGTTTGTGTCAGCTGCCAAAACCATACCTAATCCCTTTCAGGAATAGTTTCCAGACAAATAATCCAATCCTTTCCCTATTCGGTAGCATCCTGTAATGATAATGTAATGAAATATCGCAAAATTTCCAGTACAACATGCTGCTCACTCAATGCAATAGTTTTCGCTCTGTGGATGCCAGTAGATGAGTTTTCCTTGTTTGGTGGCGTATTTTAATTAACCTTCAGCATTCAATAGGCAAACCCAACGGGTGCTTCATAGTCTAATCCGCAAAGGCATGAAGACACAAAATCGTAGGTGGTGGGTTAGATACATGATTGTAATTAATTGACATACAAATCTCCCCATTTCGTCGTTGTGGAAGTGCATTCAAAGAACTAAGTTTAAGGTCGAAACATCGTTCCCTACCGAGGCGTAAAAAGCCTGAATGCAGTAGAAAGGTTGATACTTGTGTTGATGTGCATCGTTTTTGAGTTGTCTATGGAAACAGCAAATCATCATCATTCCTGCCTGTTTCTGTATGTTGTCGGTTTGAATTGACGATCCGAGTTCAGATCACCAAATGTGCTACTATTTACCTGCTGAATTGTGGTAAGTGAAGGCGTTAATCAAAATCTCATGTACATTTGTAACGCAAACCGGGGATAGATGGGACCAGTGTTTAGAAAATCATTCTCAAATTTCATTTGGGAACTTTTTCCTTGAGCCAGCTCACATTTGTATTCGTTAAGATACTTGAGATCAGCACTTGATTGACGCAATCTGATAAAGTTTTGAGGATTTGATTTTTTTATTTTTCTAAACACTGCCTGTGACAGCGATAGTTAGATTTATTATTAATGCCTATACAATGATTACAAACACAAGATTGATCATTATTTAGTATAGAATCATTGTTTTGAACGGTCCAAAATGCATATTAGATAACCTTTTACTTCTTTTTATATCCATTTCGATAATTTAAGGAATGTATTGAAAATAAGCTATCCATGTACATTTGAGTTGTACACGTATATTCGAGATAATTTCAATGTGTTTATCAAAGCATGCTGTGCGTTCGACTGTCATCTTTCCTTTGTTTACTTGTTTGTACGGTTTGCACGGTTGAAATGCTCCGTTTTCGAATTGTAGCGCATTGAAAAACATGTGAAAATTAAGGCTTTGGAGCGTCGGAATGATTCAACGTATCAAGAAACGGAACAACCTGAAGACCTACGAGAAGCAGAAAATCGCCAAAGAAAGTGCAGAACAAGAGCAACGCACAACAACATAACATGTATATCAGAAGAATAGTAGCCTTCCACATTTCGTCAAAACAACTCTCAATTGGCTCACGAAAGAGGGTCTTTATTCCGTTGAGAAAAGCCCCAATCCGCCAAATTGCCCCAAGCTTCGGCCTATCAAACACTTTTGGGTGATTGTGGAGAGGGTCTTCAAAAAGACTGGTGAAGCAGCAGAGAATATACAAAAGTTAAAAACTTTAGGCTAAAGCTTCCACAAAATGTAGTGAAACACTAGTGCGTGACTTGATGAAAAGTGTGCGATTGAAAATTCGCAAATTCGTGATATAATAATATTAATTTCATGCGGTCTTGACAATGTTCAAGTTCAATCCCGACAGTAAAGAATCATCCATTTGTTTAAATAAAACATAATTTTCTTATTTTCGATACAGTCGTTAGTAGGCTCAAACGTCGTTAGAAACAACTCAACAGAGCCGAAAAACAATGTATATAATGAAGTATTAAAATATTGCATTTTCACGAGTTCATTTTACACCCAGTAAAATTCGGATCCGCTCATGGTTTCCTGAATTTTTTCTTCGGCCATCGGGGTCGCCTCGACCATTTCGGCATATCTCCGTTTCCTGGATATTTTTGGTCGAAGATATGCTTTCCGCGACTATACCAGCATACGAACTGTTGTTGATTTGTTTATCGTTATTCTGTTGTTTTTCTCCGTTGATGTGTTGTTCCTCTGTATTCTTCCGAGTCTTTCGCTTGGGGCATGCATTCATCTGGTCCGTCTTGCAAAGGATACATTTTTCCTTGTTTCCGGCATAGAAAGTATATACCCTTTCCGATTATTGAAGTGAAGCGATGGTTTTTTTCTTCTTCAAATCCATGAACATACGATCATAATTAGTTGTAGTAACTTTAATATGACTTAGCAAGTCCTATTGATGTTATCTCAACCGAATGGCAACAAATGTGCTACTAGGGATGTTCAACTAACAGTGTCTTCCCGAATGACACGCTTCACTTTCACTTTTTGACTCATTGTTCAAAACCTCCGTTGACAAATGTCGGTTTGCCAACGGAGGTTTTGGACAATGAGCCAAAAAGTGAAAAAACAGTCCTATGAGAAAGACGGCAATTGTCAAAATGTCGCAATGATGGCTGTGAAATTCCCTTCGGAATTCGAAAGGATTTTCCACTAGTCAGAATGTTTGACGATGGACCGTGATCGGAGTCGTTGGTCTTCGATATGATGTAACTAGAATGTAAACATGTTGTACCATGATATAAAGTTGAGAGTTTCAGCTTTCATATAAGTGAAACGTTTCAGCAATCCGTGAAATAATTTAAAATCAACACTGAAAGTAAAGTGTCCGATATTTAACGTAGCCAGTCCACGTTAAATTTAATGTCTCAATTGCTTCGGAATGAATCGGTCATCCTGATAGCAACATGAAGTTGTTGATTATTGCTTAACTAATGACATACTAATGGCACATAGGACCAGGGCTAACATTACACCCCTTTACCTTATAGACACTGTATATAGACTGGACAACGCAAAATCATACAATCTGCCAACCCTGAAAAATTTCATTTGAGCAATTGATCTGTCACCACTTGTATTTGTACAAACTTGAAGTAAACAGGCTAAAATAAATTCTCTTTCGATGTTGGTAGTTTGGTTTGATTCCGTTTGAAGATATTTAAAAGCATTTAAAATTAAAAAGCATAGTGAAAAGGGCCGTGTAAAAAATTAGTTGACAAATACTATAATTTGTTTTCTCGAGCAGGCTGCAAGAGGTTTTCCGGTATAAACTTCAAGTCTTTCCGCTGGCCATTTTCTGGAACTCGTAATAACCTCAAATAATGTTGCCATAGCCTCAACAACAGCTAAAACGATAATTGATAGTGCTGTGAAATACACGTTGAAATGGTGGTCCTATGCTCGGCACTGTGTAGAGAAAGAATTTTGTTCAGTTTTAGTAATTCAAACGGCAATAAATATACACCGAAAACACTTATATTTACTGAATATGGAAGTATAAAATCCCTTATTTGTTCATAATTGGCTTTTGTCAAAACAATACTTGCTCCTTTAAAGTGAATCAAAAGTTGACAGTTCGTTTGGCTGCATTTCTTGACAGGTCGTTTGGCTACATAAGACAATTGTTGTCCGGTCTATATACAGTATCTATACTTTACCCTACTACTGATTTCAACTAATGTTTGCATTTAAAAAAACGGACTAAAATTGCAGAATTTTCATGGGTTTGCCTTCACCCGCACTGACGAAGCTACCCATGCAGCGTCAATTGCAGTAACCCATGAGTTAGCAGACAAAACTTGACAGCTCTATCAGTCGAACTCTAACCGTGATGGCAAGAACAGTGAAGCAACTCCGTTTAGAAGTGCGCTTTGAACACGCGGAGAAACGGAGAACGGAGAACGGCACCCCACCGCGTCGAAAAAGGACATCGTGCGGCACTTTGTGGACGTCGGATACGCCCGTTCCGACATCTGCAACATCTTGGCACTATTAAACAACAATCAAAGTGAAAGAAAGCCCGGTTCCAGTTGGCCGATAACCCTTAGCGACAAGAAGCTCCAAAGGATGCTGAAGAGGAACACCGGGAGGTCGGTTCAACCGGCCAAACAGTGTAAAAATACCTGACGAACATGAACATACATGTTAGGAAGCGGAAATCGTGTCCACTGGTTTCGGAACTGCAGGCAATGAATCAGTGGCAGCGTCTGAATAAGATGGTCAACTCGATTTTCCCGGCGAATCGCGACAAGACGGTGGTGATGGATGACGAGACTTATCTCACTCTGGATGACAACTACTGGCAGAGCACTTCGTATTTTACTTCCCCCATGAAGGAAGTGAGCTCCGAGGTGAAGTTCATTTCACTCACCAAGTTCCCCAAGAAGGTGCTACTGTGGCTGACAATTAGCAAGAATGGGATGCCAAAGCCGCTCTTCTTTCGCTCCGGACTGGCCGTGAACGGGGAAATTTCTAGTACGAAATGCCTGCCGGAAATTGCGTCGTTCATCATGAAATACCATAATGGCAAAAACGCGGTGTTCTGCCCGGATCTAGCGTCGGCCCACTACTCGAAGCGATCGTTGGAGGAGATGGAGCGGCTGAATATCGATGTGGTATCCAAGTCGATGAACCTGCCCAACGTCTCCCAGCTGCATCCCATCGAATATTTCTGAGCCAACCTGAAGCGTAAGATCTACTTGAACAATTTTTTCGCGAAAACTGAGGAGGAATTCATAAATAAAACGAATAAATAACTCAAAAACTTGCCTAAACGCATGTTTTCGTCCGCCATGGCGAATGTTCCAGTTAACTGACGGAAAGCCGCTCGTGAGGGCGTAGAATTTTTTTGCAAGTAAGCTTAAATGATTACCTTCCTTGGGAAATTTATCAAAAGCAATTATCAGTCTTAGCTTTTTTTTATGACCATCCGAAAAAATTCCAATTCTTAATGCAAACGTTAAGTAACTTATTATTGACTTTGCATGACCTCCGTTGACACGAATAACCTCGAGGTTTCACAAGTTACACTAGTCGATTGATTGCCATGCCGCTTGAAGATATTCGAAGAGTAAAATTTTGTTAACTCCGTTTGTTTTGTCCATATTTGAATCCAAAATAGACTAAACATTTTCGATCGTATTTGAGCCATTCCGATATTTGGAGGCAAGATCCACGGAAAACCGTTTGGGTCTTACGCGATCATGCTTTGGATCGTTATCTCGTTGGAACAAAAAGTCGTTTTTCAGCCTAACCTTCAGCCTGGTTTTCAGACATGTCGGCAGTATATTGGTGTATTGGTTCAATTTTGGAAAACTTAGGTCAAGTAGTGAAGGTCAACTATCCTGTGGATTAAGTGAAATCATGGCGGCCAAAAAGAAACGTAAATTGAGGATCTCACAAAAGTGTATTGCTCCAAATCGATGAATAATGTCTCAATTGCATCAAGATGTCAACATGATTTTGAAAATTTTTGATGAATTGTTTACATATTTTGTAGATAAGCTTCACACTTAGATTTTTTACAGAAATCTGTAAAATTTTGAGGAATTCTAAACAGCTGAACGTTTGGTAATGCGTTTTAACGGATTTCAGTGAAATTTAACAGTTATCTGTAAAAAAAATTACCGAAATCCGTCAAAACGGATTACCAAACGTTCAGCTGTTCAGAATTCGGATTTTTTTTACATATTTCTGCAAAAAAATCTTAGTGTGTTGGCTAAGATAACATCCCATAACACTATATATTTTTACCCTTCTTACATCAATAGAAGGGTATTAAGATCGCTTGAAAACTCGACTTTTTATCCGAGGCCCACAGGGCCGAGTGTCATATACCATTCGACTCAGCTCGACGAATTGAGCACATGTCTGTATATGTCTGTCTGTGTGTGTGTGTGTGTGTGTGTGTGTGTGTGTGTGTGTGTGTGTGTGTGTGTGTGTGTGTGTGTGTGTGTGTGTGTGTGTGTGTGTGTGTGTGTGTGTGTGTGTGTGTGTGTGTGTGTGCGTTACAAATAATGTCACATCGGTTTCTCAGCCATCTGTGAACCGATTTCAGTTCTGTTGACGGCAAATGGAAGCTACAACATTCCCATAGAACGCTATTGTTTTTTTTTTCATTCGGACATTTCGTTACGAAGATATGAACGAAACAGTACTTGAAGGCCTATTATAATAGTAATCAAACAGTTTAGTCTCCGATTACATACTGAGCTACTTGTGTACCGATTTTAGTTTTGTTGGTGCCAAAGCTATGATATCTCCAAATAACTGGTCAAAATTTCATTATGATTGGATAATCCTTCATGGAGATATGACCAAAACAATACCTGAGAGCACATAATTGTGAGATGACAATATACTCGTTGCAGTGTAAAACCGAACAAGACCAATCACACCAATCGATGCCGCTTGCATTCTATTGTGTCGCATCTGTTGCGTTGTATAGCACATACAGCGGACTGGCCACACTATGCGACTGTATAGGATTAGAGCAGCATCGATTGGCTCGAGTGGTCTGGTTTTGAACTGCAACGAGTATATTCGAAAATTACACAAAGTCTCCATTTAATATAAGAGCGATTCCACGAACAAGTGGGAAATTTTTCCAGTTTTTATTTTTTGTATTTTTTTATTTGCATGAAACCTTGCATACAAGTATTTGGGGAAGAAAAACGCCGTTTTGCATACTTGGTTCGCCATTTTGAATCTAGCCTTACTTATGAGAAGGGCCTATGAAAAATGCACATGATATCTTCAAAAAATTTTATCTCGGAAACGGTTTGTCCGATTGGTTTGGTGTCTTCGGTGAAGTTTTAGACAATTGTTGGTGCTATATGGAGAAAATATGCACGGTAAAAAAAAAGTTTGGTTTTTGTGTTTATTTTAGTTCAAAACACAAAAACCAAACTTTTTTTTCCCTTAAAAGTGACCTGTCAATAATTTTTTAATTATTCTTATGTTAAAGCTGACTTAAAATGCTATCTAGTGCACAGTGAGTTGTTCTGGAGAAAAATAGGTTACAATGAAAAAAAAAATTAAAAAAAATTACAATTTTCAAAAAAGCTATTAAGAAAAGTCAAAAAAGTTTTATATACATTAATTGTTATGTTATATATTCTCCGTGCGAGGAGTAACGATTATGATGTAGAAGGAGATGTTCGCTCATCACCATGAGGCACCGAGAGTGAACAACAATGTTTTTGGCTAGAATTAAAGATATGAAGAGAAAGTTTTTGATAGTTCCGCTAGTGTGCGGCAGGCTTGGAAATATAACAGATGTTTTATGAAAATTGAGCGAAAAGGGCATGTGTACAGTGGTACTCGAACCAACGACATTTTTGCCTAACATCCCACTGCGGGGTAGGTTGAAGCACGGACTATGTCCGCCGCTTCACGGTGTTTCTCTTCGAGGTCTCTACGTTGGAGACGACGAGAAAAACTTTAGTGATCGTCAGTCGGTGCGAATCAAAACAAACCCAAAAAAGGAGAGAGTTCCTCTCCCATGTGCGTATCAGTAAACAGAGTGCACACAATAGATCGCTAGAATAACTATACAAGCCACAGTGGTACATGAGCGTCTTCCAACCGGACATTTTTGCCTGTTGAAGTGGCGGACTTAGTCCGTGCTTTAACCTACCCCGCAGTGAGATGTTAGGCAAAAATGTCGTTGGTTCGAGTACCACCGTATACATGCCCTTTTCGCTCAATTTTCATAACAAACATCTGTTACATTTCCAATCCTTCCGCACACTAGCGGAACTATCAAAACTTTCTCTTCATATCTTTCATTCTAGCCAAAAACATTGTTGTTCACTCTCGGTGCCTCATGGTGATGAGCGAACATCTCCTTCTACATCAAAAAAGTTTGTCACCCTAATTTTATGAAAGTACATCAAATTTGCAAGCAAAAAGTACTTCGGTAACATTTTTCTAAGATGCACCGTTTAGAAGATATTACTGATTTAATATTGATTTTTTTGATAACTTAATAAGTTTTGGCCCTTTTCGGATGTACTCCGTGTTTTTTCAGTTTCAAAAGTATTTTTTTCGGAAAGATTGAAAAATTTTGAGTTAAAGTGACACTGACAGCTTAAAGATTCGAGTGAAATTCTCTGCTTTAAAAGTATTTTGAAAAACAAGTTACAAAATCCCACTATCAGGAACAATGATTTCTTTAAGTGATTTTTGGTGCATTGTGCTGAAAACGTGCTAACAAGTATTAGATACAGGTAATTAGATACCAGTTAGCTGTACTACGTACAGTTGGTGATTGTAAACATGGTCTTTGTTGGAACTAGTCCACCATGGCCACGCTGGCCATAACGAGGCTAGCTCCGTCGATGACCGTTTCTTAATAATAAACAAAAAGAACGCAGTCTTAGTCACCTTCCATCAAACTAGACGGCTGCCGACTGATACCTCAATCAACAACCGCCGCACTCTTTATTCATTCCAGGTATATACAATTTACAATCTTCTTCAATAACAATATACCTATGCCAGCAAATCTACCTCGCTCCAACTCTCCAAACTCGTACCTGAAGGTTCGACGATACCTGAGCGTTCAACTCCACCTATCTTCCAACAGTCTTTACCCAGTATTCTATGATTTCTACCCGTGAGCTGTATAATAATGTCTGACTCGGTTCTGAATTAATCCAGTATCTACCAAACAGTAAATGCAGAAAGGTTGCTAGTAGCATAGTGATTATAGTAATTTCAGCGCATAATCCTGTGTTTTTGAACGAGATCTAGTGTTGTTTGATAACATAAAAATTGTAAAGGAAAGTGTAACACGTTTTGGTGCAAAGGTAAGTTTTAAATACACATTTTAATTATATGTTTTGTGATATTTTCGTACAAAACTAACAATTGGAAAATATTGTCTATGTTACAGATTACAAAATGAGTAAAATAAAATATATTCGCCCATTCAAAGACATTCAGTGTTCGAAAGAGCTGCGATATCTCACGGATGGTATCATCCAAAAACTAAAATCAATTGGATTTTCCACACTCAACACCAAGGATTTTCGTATTTGTTCGTCTTGCCGTCTACATATTGATTCAAGAGCTCACCTCACCCAAAACGAAGAACAAAGCGTAGCCGGCGGCTCAAGGATGCCAACTGTTCAGACCATACCTGATTCGCAAAGCTATGAAAGTTTGGTCACGATACCATCAGCGTCAACGCACAATTCAATCAAATGAAGACTTCACGATGCCTGTAGACGTCGAAATATTCAATTAGACGCTAAAACAGAAAAAGCAAACGAGTTTGATGAAGTCATAGAAAATATGAAAATGAAATCTTTAAATTCAGCCAAAAGGCAAGAAAAACTATTACTTTTATCATTGTTACCAAATGGTCATGGTCAGTACAAAAAATTGTAGACGAATTTGAAACGAGTAGAAATATGGCCTCAGATGCAAGAAAGGAAAGAGATAATGTATTTGATTCATCTCAAGGTTCAAGCTCTGGAAAAGCTTTGAGTAATGAAACAAAAGAACTGGTTTTGATTTTTTTTGAGGACGATGATATAAGCCGTGCAATGCCAGGCCAAAGAGATTTTGTTAGCGTAAAGACAGGAAATAAGAGATTAGCTGTTCAGAAAAGATTGTTAATGATGACATTGAGAGAAGCTTTTAATCGCTTTAATGAAATGTACGTCAATGTAAAAATAGGGTTTTCATCATTTGCAAGCCTCCGGCCAAGGCAATGTAAACTATTCACTATCACAGGAACACATAATGTTTGCGTTTGCACTACGCATGAAAATGTCAATTTAATTCTACATAGCTTAAAAAAATACAATGTCTTGAATGATCTAAAAACATTAACGAATAGATTACTTTGCGAAAATAAGACAACTCATTGCCATCTACGAAGATGTAAAAACTGCCCAGATACCTCAGTTTTAGAAGACAGTTTATTGAAACAACTGGAAGAAAACTTTGTTGAAAAGCTTTCATTCGAACAATGGGTTACCACTGACAGATGTGATTTAGAAACTATTGTAAAGCAAACCGATGAGTTTGTTTCATTTTTCAGCTCTAAATTAGAAAGTTTGATTCCGCATGATTTTGTAAAAACCGAACAATCCAATTTTTTGAAAACTACAAAACAAAACTTGCAAGATGGTGAATTTTTAGCTATTTGTGACTTTTCTGAAAATTACAGCTTCATTTTGCAGGATGAAGTTCAATCACACCATTGGAACGTGCAACAGGCCACAATCCATCCTTTCGTAATATATTATACTGAAAATATGCAAATTAAACATTATAATTTCTGAAGAACTAAGACATGATTCAGTCGCTGTTAATTTGTTTATTGATAAAATGATAAACTTTTTACAAATTGATCAAAATAAAAACATAAAAAAAATTATTTTATGTCAGATGGTGCTGCTTCACAGTATAAAAACCGAAAAAACTTTTCTAGCCTTTGTAAATTTAAGTCAAAGTATGGTATTGACGCTGAATGGCATTTTTTCGCAACATCGCACGGAAAAGGTCCATGCGATGCTATTGGAGGTACGATAAAACGCATGGCTACCAGAGCAAGTTTAGCCAAAGAACGCGAACACCCGATAAAGACTGCAAGAGAGTTGTTTAATTGGGCAAACAAACGAAAAGAAGAAGAACTTACAAAGTTGTCATTTTGTTATTCTACTACAGAAGAATACGAAAATATGTCTTTGCAGCTAAATAATCAATATAATAATGCAAAAACAATTCAAGGAACTCAAAAATTCCACTCATTTCTTCCTCTATCAGAAAATACAATAAAGGCAAAGCTTTATTCAAACTGTCCTGACAATGATGCCAAAATATTCGATATTGTTAAGAAAGTTGTGTAAACAATAATTTTATAAAAATACAGGAATAAAAATAAACTGATGATATCCAACATATAATGTTATTTTTTATTGCGCACAATCACCATCCCTGAAAAATAAGCTTAATTCTAGAAATGAGAAGAAGAATTAGTATCTTCCATTTAATTCCAACTACCTTTGCTTATCTTCGACAGATACGCGTATTTCGTCTACAATGTGCAGACTTCTTCAGTGTCTCGTACTAATAACTCGACTGGCGTAGTACGAGACACTGAAGAAGTCTGCACATTGTAGACGAAATACGCGTATCTGTCGAAGATAAGCAAAGGTAGTTGGAATTAAATGGAAGATACTAATTCTTCTTCTAATTTCTAGTTACAGGTATTCCACTAAACAGCTCAAAACCCTCTAGGAAGCTTAATTCGCTCTTTTGAATCTTGCTAATTGAGGAGCTTGCATTTGCAGTTCTCAAAAAGGTGTATCTCGAAATCGAGTTGTCTCATCGGTTTGATGTCTGGGGCAATGTTCGGCAATAGAGAGAAAATATGCACAGTATAAACACATCCAGTTTAAATGGATTAAACTGTTAGGCGATATGCAAGAGTTGAATGCACATTTTCAACACAATACACCAAAAATAACTGGAAGAAATCATTGTTCCTGATAGTGGGATTTTGTAACTTGTTTTTCAAAATACTTTTAAGGCAGAGAATTTCACTCGAATCTTTAAGCTGTCAGTGTCATTTTAACTCAAAATTTTTCAATCTTTCCGAAAAAAATACTTTTGAAACTGAAAAAACACGGAGTACATCCAAAATGGGCCAAAACTTATTAAGTTATCAAAAAATCAATACTGAATCAGTAATATCTTCTAAACGGGCCTCTTAGAAAAATGTTACCGCAGTATTTTTTGCTTGCAAATTTGATGTACTTTCATAAAATTAGGGTGACAAACTTTTTTGACTTTTCTTAATAGCTTTTTTGAAAATTGTAATTTTTTTAAATTTTTTTTTTCATTGTTACCTATTTTTTTCCAGAACAACTCACTGTGCACTAGATAGCATTTTAAGTCAGCTATAACATAAAAATAATTAAAAAATTATTGACAGGTCACTTTTAAGGGAAAATCTATATTTTAGTTCAAAACACAAAAACCAAACTTTTTTTTACCGTGCATATTTTTTCCATATAGCACCAACAATTGTCTAAAATTTCGCCGAAGACACCAAATCAATCGGACAAACCGTTTCCGAGATACAATTTTTCGAAGATATCATGTGCATTTTTCATAGGCCCTTCTCATAAGTAAGGCTAGATTCAAAATGGCGAACCAAGTATGCAAAACGGCGTTTTTCTTCCCCAAAAACGTGTATGCAAGGTTTCATGCAAATCTAAAAATATGAAAATTACTCGTTGCTGAAATGATATGGAACCGCTCATAACCAATTTTCAACGAACCTGTACTTATTAAGCATATTGAATCCATATCGATAATCAATATTGACGATTATATGAAATTGCTAATATTTATGTAATTTCTCCTTTTATATAACTAACAGAAACAAGTCATTAAAGACTATTATTGTTTATATTTTAATCACATCGATGAACAGTACGTTAAGGATTGTCGAACGGTACCATTTTTAAACACAAAATATGACATATTGAATATTCCTGGACCTTCCTGGAATTTCTGAAGAAAATATATATCCAGTACCATATTGGCCACATTTGAGTTCGTAATTTTGATAAAGTGTGAGAAGGGTTCAGTCGGTGGATTAATTCAGGTTTTTATTATTATTATTTGTTTATTCTTAGGTAGAACATTTTTGAAAGTATTCCCTTTCAAAATTGGGCCATGTTAACATTCATTTTTTTTTTCTTAAATAAGCGAAAAGCAATATGAATAAAATTGTTTTATTCCCCTTACACAATCCAATTTGATCTAGAACGTAGGTAAGCAGAAATACCTCCTTCAGTGTCGAGTGCTCGAGAAATATGTCCTCCGCAGCTAATTGTAAAAAAGTTAATAGCTACACTGCAACACCATGCTGGAGGTGGCTGGGTTTGATTCACCTTCTGATCTACAAATTTTTCGCAATGGATAATTTTTAAACTCCCGGGACTTGCCACATAATCATACTTATTCAAAAGTGGTACCTGGTGTAAAAATCTCTTAATTCAGAACTGTAGAAATCAATTTAGAACACTGAGTTGAGAAGCAAGCAATAAGTGATGAGCAATAAGCTTGAAATACCAAGAAAGAAGAAGAAGCTGAATGTAGATTCAATTTTTACGACAACTTGTTTACGGAAACTAATGTCTTGGAGCAAATGTATTTTCTTAGAATGATGAAGCTGTTTATTCAAACCGATAAATACTATTATGTAATGTTCAAGTAATTGTCAGTGTTCTACAAAACACACTCCGGGCTGCATAGCTTGATTCAGAGTTTACGTGGCCTCCAAAGTCATCTATTTACGCTGACACCCTTCTCCCATCTCGAACACACCGAAGACAAAGATATGGATTGTTTGCATAAGTTTATGTTTTATCTTCTGCAATTTAATTGAAAGCGAATGGCATTATTGTCGGGCACCACCAGTAACAACAGCTAACACAGTGCACTCAACGCCCGATATCGTATTCCGGCCGACATCTAGAGGGATAGACTGGGAGCGGCAATTGTTGTTTGCATTTTCAGTAGGACGGAAACTAGTGGCGGTCGGCGCCTGTTCGACTATTCGCAGATGTGGGGTCGCACTCTGAAAGATGCTCTGAATATTCTGAAATGTGTGTGAGCACGTTTCCACGGCTGCATGAGCTCGGATTAGGGCCTACTTTGATCGATTCGCCCAATGGCTGCATCTTCGGGAAACCATCATTGTTCGCTTATCATATTTTATTTTTTACGGGGCCCTTTTCTTATTAACACGGAAAACGATGAATTTAAGGGTTCAATAAAGTGTTATTAATTTACCTTACTTATGATTTGACTCTGGCCCAGCTTAAACCATATTTTTTGTCAATAGCAAATATTTTGACTTATGTTGACGTGGCTGGATAGCTCAGTGGTTACCCGTTCTGCTTACTGAGCGGATGGTCGGGAGTTCAATCCCAGGTCCGTCCCCTTTCCTTGTCATTTGTCACTTGCCTCTTTCTATCACCACTAGATTTTAAAATAAAAAGTAACCTACTGTGCTTTCTTTGATCACATCACTTACCACAATGAATCCATGATCTAAATATAAACCTGCCTTACTAACACAAAACTATCCTTCCCTTGACAATTGTGGAGACGCAGAGGTAAACACGGTCTTTAACCAACGATTGTCAAACTAATCATCCTTCCTCCCTTCCCAAAGACCGTGAGGACGTGACCGACGCCAGTATTGATCTATAAATAGAATGAATTAGTGAACTTTTGTACACTGAAGATGTAAAATTACTCCCAAGCTCCATCTATGTGGTTCTCTGTGCAATTACACTAGTTCTGGTCAATAACGGAGTAGCAACTACGCTACGCGCGGACTCTTAATAAAAAAAGCAAATATTTTGACTTATATAATAGACTCAAAACATTGCAAGACTAATGGTTCGTCGAATTATGTGTTGACACAGCGTATGTCAACTATACGTGAATAGAATTTTGCAATCATAAGCATTGGTATTAGCATTAGAATTGACGTTTGTACACCTCGTGGATGGAGCTAGGATGAGGAATAATTCGCTGAAGACATTGCACGTCACCATGAAACGAAACCAGTTTCTGATACGTTTCATCACGCAATAATCTTCACGAAGACACTCCTCGAGCGCTCAACTAGTCACGTCCATGAAATTGTTGGAGATAGGGAGGATTTAGTATTTGAAAAAACTCAGGGAGACAAGCTGCCTTCAGTCTGCACGATATCAAAGGAGAAGGAACAAATTTGAGAGAATAGTTAAACAGAGTGCTCTGTTTGATGTATAGAACAAACATTTATTTTCAAATGGTTTGGAATCAAATTGGAATCAACTAGTCTAAGAAAGTTAAGTTGCGCTTCATTTCCCTTCCACCGGTTGGGAACTAAACATTAACTTTAGCCCTAACCCCATATAGCGCCATTACTCGCTCTCTGAAAACTACTTACTGAATCGTTCTGGAATGCTTGCAAAAAAAATTGTGATTCGTCTAGACTTGGTCTGAGATGCTTCCTGAAATTATATCTAAAGGTTTTTTTTGTTACATCCAAAGTAGCTTATACAGGGTCCGGCAATTGAACTGCTTTATTACTTCACGGTCATTATTACGTTGCAAACGAAACTATTTTGGACGACCCCTTGTCGCTTATTTAACATTGTGTTACTTTTGAAATTGATTGCTATGCGGAAAAATGGATTCGCCCCTAATAACGTAACTCGCCCCTAATAACGTAACTCGCACCAACACACCCTCAAATATGCTGTCAAAATTACATAGCGAATCAAAACAAAGCCAAATATACCGTTACCGGAAGGTACTGAAAAGCACAAGAGTTATAGCAAGGTGCAAACTGCAAGGTGTACTTCGGAACTAGGAGTTCTACAACAGTGAACCAATTTCAAATCGCTAGTTTCATATTGATTGTTGGTAGAGCTGTGCTCATCTTGTTCCGAGCTGTAAAATTGCAGAATGAAGCTGTCCGAATAAAGTGTGTGCAGAAGTTTTGTACCTTAAGGTCAAAAGATACCTGAAGACCGGAAGTACCAAAAAACGGTATGATGGGGGACGTCGAGCTACTGTGGTGACAGCTGCCATGGTGAATTCTATGGTGATCGTCAAGAGGCGCCTTAAGAGAAATCCTTGACGTAGTGCCACTAAATTGGCGGAGGGTCTCAAAGTATCGGATCGATGTCTCTGTCGCATCCTGAAAGATAAACTTCAAAAAAAGTTCTACAAGATCCAGATGGTTCAAAACCTTTCGGCGATAACTAGAAATTAGAAGAAAAATTAGTATCTTCCATTTAATTCCAACTACCTTTGCTTATCTTCGACAGATACGCGTATTTCGGCTACAATGTGCAGACTTCTTCAGTGTGTCGTACTAATAACTCGACTTAAAGAAAACCTTCGCCACCTGCCGTATATATACTATTTTACCTATCATAATGTTGTTTATACCTATCTTATTATTATTTTGTTTATATCTATCCTGAGTAAAAAACAAGTGTACTTAATATCTACCTCACTTTTTTCCATCTATACCTAACCTACTTATTGTGTAGCGGTGGGTGCTCCGCTTCGTCGGGTTTGATGTCGTTTGGGTATTAAGTTGAAGAGCCATGTGTAACCGTTGCCTTGGTCTTTGTTTAGTAGATTTGTGTTCTGTTGTTTGTTTATTTCTAAGCTTTCTGCGACGTCTAATTTCCAGGGTGCGATGCAAGAACAAGAACAGGTAAAAAGAACGTAGGCGCTGCTGAAGAAGTCAACGGAAGAAAGGTTGGAGATTATCGCGTCAATAAGCAGATCGACAGAGTTTGGTTGCCACAAAGATCCCGAATCCATTCCGACTTTTTGACAACCACCATGTGACAGAAACCAGCATCGGTTATGGCTTCGGCCGGAATCACCCGTAATGGCCGAACTCCGTAGGTTTTTTGTCCCAGAAGGAGTGAAGATCAACCAAAATACATATCGTGAACTAGTTATGAAGAACGAAGTAGAACCATGGGTTCGTCGTTATTCTGAGTCCAGGGATTGGGTTTTCAAACAGGACTCGGCGCCGGCTCACAATGCGAAGAAAACCCAACGCTGATTTGCTGAACATTTTTCAGGGTTCATTTCGAGCCGGAGCCTGTTTTTTTTTTTGTTGTACTTTTTCAAAAATGGCGTCATCCCAAAAAGGAACGTCGCGAATTGATTTTGCGCAAGAACCTGGAAAATACCCCGTGCAGTTAACGGAGAATCGTGTGATTAAACGTTACATCAAAACTCTGAGCATTGAACGGAAGGGGAAATGCGGTCAGAATGGATGTTCTATTCGTAATCGGGATCACAAGTGTGTCGTGAAAGCGTTCAAGCGGAATCCCAATACTTCGTACAGAGATGTGGCCAAAAAGTTTAATCTATCCAAGTCTTTCGTTAAGGGAGCCAAGGACCGGGAGGGGCCAAAACAAAGTGCTGAAAGCTCCAAGTCGTGACGAAAGGCAAAATACGGTGGGACAGTCGCAGGCCCGGAAACTGTACACCCAGATGCTGACGAAGTCTCATTGTCTGATGGATGATGAGACTTGCGCCAAGGCGGACCTCCGGCAGCTTCCAGGGCTACTGTTCATCACCGCTCAGCACAAGTTTGATGTTCCGGAGGAAGTATGTTTCAAAGTGTGCCAAAAAAACATGATTTGGCAAGTGATCTGCTCGCACTGTGCACTGTCGCAAGTGACCCACCCCAAGGAGTGAACAGTTATGAAACAGGAACTACTGAAACGTCCCAATGAGACCAAATCTGAGCACTACATGGAGCAAAACTTTAAAGTTTTAACTACGCTTTACTTTGAAATTTTAACTCAAACATTTTATAATAAGGTTCTCAAAAGCCTCTCAGAAGTTTAACTGATTCTATTTGAGACTGTGCACACCCAGTATGAAATTTGTATGAAATATCTTAAATTTGTGTTTGCAGCGTGTAGAGCTCTAAAGACTTATAATTTAGCTATGCACTGCCGCCGGACTCAAATAACATTGATAGGCCAATATGTATCCACCAGTCGTTTCAATACCAATCAAAAGACCAATTTCGGAAATAAGATGAGGTTTTTCACTTTCAACAAAGTATCAACACTTTGTGAATCCACAAAAAATCAACATGTACGTTTAAAATGACAAATAAATCCAACTGTGGTTGAACAATTTGATTTTTGGTAATGATTTGTTTGCGTAAAAGTTTTAGTTTGTGCTTAATAGGCCACAACACGGTACGCCGAAATCAGAAAGTATACCGAAGTCACCGATTATTCCACTTAAATGCAATCGTTTGTTGCCCTCGAAATATTGTTTATTATGATAAATAATTATAAAGTACTCTCATTATGCAACATCAATTTTGCATGTATATTATCCCAATAATACTGCATCCATTCTGCCAGTGTTTTCTGTACTCGTCTGCGTTGCGGTTGTGATGGGCATGTTTACAATACAATGGCCCTTGATTCACGAGGTTGTGCCACAACCTCATCTATAGGCAAAGGCAGGTCCCTTTACGTCCGACACCCACAGGGTTTTGATATTTTGGGATAATTGGAATTAATTTTACACAATTTATTTTTCCGCACCCTTTGAGCCTGCTATTGATGACAGGAAATTGGTAACGCAGCCAACACCAACGCACCGCTTCTGCTGATGAAAGCTGTCATAATCTGGAAAATGAATTATACTACAATTTCGCCCAACCATTGAGCCAGTCATTCAAACATTGTTCGATTTGTGGTCCAGTTTAATAGGACTGGGATTAAATCAACCACAACCCACACAGAAGAGTGTGGCCGGCGGGGTATTCGAGCTATTGAATGCGATACTAATTAGTTCAAACAAAGCTGTTAACTGGCTGTTGATGCTCCGAAGAATGGAATCAATGTGCGCCACTCACATTCATTGATGAAATTGATGGCATTGTTTATGGGATGGATTGTGACGATTGTGAATCATTTCGTATCTATCGAAGTAAATATTGCAGGATTAGGAAGTTAGTTAGTTCGTTTCTCCTTTCTTCGAAAATTTGAAAATTGGAATCTGCAAAGTTCCCAAATCATTGCGAACCGTGTGAAAGTGGCAAAAGACAGTGATCGTGTATCGTGAATGTCCTTTTGTTATAAATTTAAGAGCCACCTTTTGTTCTGTATATGCAGGGTGTTCATTAAGTTCGAATACACTTTGAAAATGCGTTAAAAAAAAGATATTCTTTTCTAATTTCAATTGAAGCAATGTTTATTTAGCACTTTTACGAAATATTAGCTGGAAGATCCCCCCCCTTTGTGCTATATGACAAGCTTGAGATGTTTCTCAAAAGGATCGCACGCGGCACGCACCTGGTCCATCGGCATCTCATCTCGTCCCAGATCTTGGAAATGATCTTCTTAAATTGGTCCATAATGATCATAGTGGCTGGATGTTTGCTCTGCTTTCGATGCCAGGTACTTTTTTGCATTAGTAAGATTTTGTGGCAAGTACAATCATACCCAGGGAGTCGAGATATTTTGTTCAACGAATAATTCCTAGACCGGATCGAGAATCGAACCCAGCCAACTCCAGCTTGGTGTTGCTTTGTAACCGCGCCTTTACCGATTAAGCTAAGGGAGGACCCCGGCTCCATCAACAGATTGCAAATTACCATAACGGAACGTACGGTACGAGATGCCAAGTAACCGAGAGCTGTATATAGTAGTATTACTATCGCTTTATATGCTACTGTAAAACATGGGATATAAAGTCAAACTGCATTAAGCAGAACTAAAGTGGAGGAGGGCGCCACTATAGTTAAAATAAAGCAACGTTTACAAGCTTTTGTTGGCTTAACCCTTATGTGTTCGACAAAAAAAACACCTTTAAGTGATCGATAGGGTAACCGGGTAACCGGGGTAGGTAACCGGGGATTATAACTCTGGCAATTATTGACCGATTTTTTTTTTTGGCACCGTTAGATTTAAAAACTCATCCACTTTAGAGACATTATCAGCAATGACCATTTCAATTTATCTGGTTCCCGTAAATCCGGGTTACCGGGGCTGTGGTCCGGTACGGAGGCACAATTTGGAAACATTATTGAATTTCCGGAAATGGATGTCAACATCTTTGAAATAATTCCTTGAAACTATTTCTATTCCTGCAACGGAAATTCTGTAACAGGTTCCCGTATCAAAATTCACGAAATTTCGTCAGTAAGATATTTCTCAACATTTGGTGGCTATTTGAGTTTAGTAGAAAACTCTGGCAATATGGGTATCAAAATTCATGATATTCCTCCAGCAGGATATTTCTTAACGTTTAGTGGCCATCTGATGATTTGTCCTCGGACCTGTCTTTCCGGAACAGGTTTCCGTTTGGGCTCAACTGGCCATTTCCATGATTTAGAACATGGATTTCAAAATTCAACATGGGTTTCATTTGTCCTCATGTTGTCGATCACATAAGGGTTAAAGCAGCGTCTATTAAAAGCACATTGTCCAGTTGTATTGTACATATCCCACTCAAGTGATTTGCGATACCGAGTTTCATAAATGCGTAAACGGGAATTGAAGTAAGCGATTGCCTCAAAGCGTACTGGTTTTTTCACCGTAATCAATAAACATAACGTAACGTAAAATAATAAAGCTCAACAACATACCAATACGATATCATACGGTTACGCTCTTTATATCCGTTTGCGCACTTTTGAAAATTAATTTCAATATCAGCGGCTGAGAAACGCACAGTTCCCGGTAGACACATCTCTTGTGCTGTCAGCATCTGTCACTTTTTTGCTGTTTAGATTTTAAGTCAAGAAACGTCAGCGGTTGCTCCCAGGACTTCTGCTTTCTTATTATTCTACCGTGCAGCTCGGACCTACTGGGTGCAGCTCGGATTTTGTTTTGGAACTTGTATTAGAGAACGATATTTTGACACTTTTCTTCTGAAATTTCTACTTTTCAAGAAAGTTTGATCAATTCTCTTCATCGGCTTTTTCCTTATATAAAGGCCCAAACGTAATGGGGACGGAAACGGCTAGTTTGACAGTTGTCGCCAATGGTGTCGATATGTCCAATTGGAATCAACTTGAATCAAACTATCGAGCCTTAACTCAGAAAAAATACGTTTTCTGTTGTGACTATTTTATGTTGCACGATAGATTAAAATCCCTTTTAAGTGTCAAAATGTGAACAAATTTGTTTGCATAGCCATCTACTTGATTCTAAATATTCTGTTTAAATCCTCGATTTAAACTGGCTCGATGTTTCCTGAGTCATCTTTCCCCTTTCCTGGCAATGATAATGTATACACTAAATTTCGTTTCATGAATTTGTACGTAACTTCGTTGTAACAATGGATAGTTTTCCCAGATGTACGGGTTAAATTTCTTTCTTTTATTATGCTATCAGACAATAGCATATGTATTTAACCATTCGAAAGTGTTTGCCAAATAAAGCTGTTCATTTGCGCAATAATTGTATCACGGCACTTTGTGTACTTAATTGTTGACATTCAGGACAAAGCAATAACTCTCATTAGTTCTTCAACCTTCTTCAGCAAATTGTTGATCTTTAATGTTTTCTGTTTATTCTGTTTATTGAAAGTTTATTGACACTATCCTGACAATATCTCTGCAAGAGCGTATACCAAGTAACAATTTTATTCCAGCCGTATAGCACTCCTCCCGACTTTGTTGGTAAAACTACATTCAAAACTGTTTTGCCCACTAACACCTCCTCTATGCATCTTTAAAGCCGAAATGTGTACAATTTGGCCCACTCTTTAGACGGTTGTGAAAACAAATTAATAAAACCTTCACAAGACCATACAAATTTCGAAATTGTTCTAGTGAAAGATGTTATAACCACTTGAGAACTTTCATAAAACCTATTGGCTGCCATCAAAACCAGTGTCCTGCTCCAAATCATATGCGCATTTAATTTTATGGTGATTATTGGCACGATAAGAACCGAAAATAAATGCACCTCGGAGATTATGCGAGTTTACAACAGAAAAAACAAAATTGAAACAAATATATTGGATAAATCTATCTTGAATTTCCAGAAAATTGATGATATTCAATTGGGTTATCTAAAAGAATGGGAAATTGATCTCTGATCTACAGTGCATTAACATTGCTTTTAAAATTTGGTGTATTTATTTTTCCACATTTCAATTATTATGGCGATAGAAAGAAATCACAGTTTTGCCAAAATGCCAATTTATTTCCGCCGTTTGGTAACTTTCCTCAATGCCAATTTGCAGTTTAATGCATTCACTGGAGGCAGAATAGTTTTAAAACGCTTTTTCAACTGACCTCAACTGATTCAACTGATTTCAAAACAGCATTTTACGAGTTCATAAAGTGAAAATAAAACGTCTGATAGGAGTTAAAGGAACTTCAGAAGACAATGTTTTAAGATCGTTGTAAAGAAGCTATGTAGGGTCTCATAACCTTACTAAAATTTGAAACCTATTGGCACCTCTTTCTGCCATAATAAAACCAAATCGAGTTCTAGTGGCTTTCATAAAACTTTGATAAAACTTAATAAAGCTGGATGGTTTGCTGAATTTTGATCGTGAAAAACTGCCAGAAGCTTACTAATTATGTTTTTATTGCGCACAGTGCGCTAATTAAGTTCTGCAAATATCTTCCCAACATCATGGGATCCAGTGAAACTGCAAATATCTTCCCAACATCATGGGATCCAGTGAATAGTGAACAGCAATTTCTACTAGAACCAAACATGTGAATAGAAAGTATTGATAGGTCAGATAGCATTCGGCAAGCTATGAAATTGAATAGAAGTAGTTTAAAAGCGAGCGTAGAGCTTTTTTAAGCAGTATTTTGAAACAAATACACACACTTTTGCCACATATCCCCATGCGGAGTAGGTCAAGGCAGAAACGGATCCGTCACCTCAGCTGGCAAATATGTGCGCGCTTGATCAGGCTCAAATACCGTCAATGGCACAGAATGATTCTAGCGAAGTGAATTTTTTGTTTGTACACTCCCTAAAGACCACATGTGATGGAAATCAATTTCCAAATTATTTAAAAAAAAAAAAAGAAAAAAAAAGAAAATCCAGCAGTTTGGTTCAATTGTTGATAGAGCTGTTCGAGGACGAATTTGGAGATTTCCTTGCTGAAAGTTGATCCAGAAAATTACTACATATTTCAGCAAGACAATGATCGAAAACTCTCCGTACATCTTTCATATAGAACTCTTGGAATGGCCTCCTCAGCCTTTGTATCTCAACCCAATCGAAAAGCTATGGCCTATTCTAGATCAAACGGGTTGATAAAAGTAACGTTACCAACAAAAATCTGCTGTTTGACGAATTGAAAGAGGCTTGGGAAAACATTTCCTAAAAACGCCTTCAGAACTGAGTAGAAAATATGCCAAGGCGTCTCCAAGCTGTTATCAATGCAAAGGGAAGGCTAACTTAATACTAAAGTTTGCTTTGAAACTTATTTCCCATCATTTTACTGTCATATATAGTATACTTTGGCCACCAAAATGAAAAATATACGTTAATGACTTCACTTCAATCTTATTTTTTCATACGCCCATAGAAGAATATGTTTACCCAAAAACTAGATAGTTACAAAAACTAAAACCCAAAAACTAGATAATATCAAAAAAGGTAAGTATAATAATTGAAGTGTATACATTATTTCTGCCAGTACTGTACTGGCTGTGTTGGTGTTAGGTTAGCTTAGATTAGTAGATAAAGGTTGTTAAAATATCCATACGCATCCGCACGTGTTTGTTCAGGATCTATCAAATTCATGACCTTTAGTGAAATTCCACAACTCCTGCTACCCCAATACTAACGTAAAAACAGTTTAGATATGAGATAATTAAAGGTGGAATCACTCGTGAGTCGGATTGATCTGGACACGCAATAGAAAATTCTGCACATTTGGTGCTCGGAAAAGATTGTCACTTACAACCAAATTGCAAAACGGGTGAAACTGAACCACATCACTGTCAAACATGTAATCGAAAAGTTCGGTGAGACCCTCTCCGTGAGAGATTTGCCCTGATTCGTAAGGAAATTTGGTCACAGCCAGCCGGGACTTGAAAGTGCTGTAGTACATAAGGAAAACCCCATCAACGTCTAGCACGATGATTCAACCGATCAAAGCTCGGAACTCCCTGAGTATGTACAAGAAACAGAAGGTGCCGAAAAACTCCCTGAAGCAGCAAGCTCGGGCCAAAACAAGAGAGAGAAACCTATATAACCGGATTCTGGAGCACAAAGACGGATGCATCCTGATCGACGACGAAACCTACTCCATGGAAGGTTCGCGAGCGCTGCCCTAATCCGAATATTCTACGAAATCGGTGAATCAGGACCTAGACAACGCTGACAGTTAGGACCAAAAGTTGCGATTTGTACCTGTGGTTTGTGGTTGTTATTTTTTTTCACAAAGGTTACAATTAACGCCAAGTTGTACGAGGAAGAAGGTTTGTAAAAGGGAGTACTGCCACTATACAGAAAACATAAGGAACCTCCTCTATTCTGGATGGCTTTGGCTTTCGCCCACTACGCCAAGTCGTTTCTACAGTGGTTGGCAAATAATAATGTACAATTCGTGAAAAAGGACATCATTCCGCCGAACTGTCCGGCTCTTCGGCCAACTGAATGATAGCGGGTGATTTTCAAGCGGTACTTTTGGAAGAAGTGTACAGTGCACTATGGTCCAGATTACGAATTTACGAGGAAACATGCTCCCAGCGCCTACACTTGAAACTTTACATCAAAGTGATGTTCTACAACATGGTTTGTATCACTCAGGCCCATTTTGTGATGTTAATTAAAATTAGGGTGGTCCCCATTTTCACGGAAATACGCAACCTAACTTTTTATTTGCAGAAATAGACGCTTACATTTGTCGGCAAAGTTGTAGCGCAGAAAATTTAATGGAATTTTCATATATAAATTTTTATGTAGCTTAAAAATTGACCGATTTAGAGCAATTTTCCCTCATTAACTTAGGGTGTACCATTAAAAGAAGTTTTTTTTGCCCTAACTTTTTTATTTCAATTCCCACCGTAAAGTTGTGTTGCGACGAGTTTTAGAACTTATAAAGACGCGTACTTTGGTGCACAAAATTAGCCGCTAGCTTCAACCAATCAATAGTTATTGAAGTTTTTCTTAAAAAAATATGCCCTTTTCAAATGTTGATTTTTATAATTGGGACAAACATAAAAAAAAATTAAAGACGTCATTCAAAAGGACAATTTATATTGTTAAGCATATGTGAAAACTAGAGATATGTTATTTCTGTATCTTGAGAAAAAAACATTTGAATCTGGCATGGTTTTAAAAGAAAAACTTCAATAACTATTGATTGGTTAAAGCTAGCGGCAAAATTAATATATCAAAATACACGCCTCTAAAAGTTCTACAACTCGTCCAAACAAAGTTTTACGATGAAAATTGAAATAAAAAAGTTAGGACAGAAAAACTTTTTTTTATGGTACACCCTAAGTTGGCGAAGGTAAAGTTGCTCTAAATCGGTCAATTTTCATGCTACAAAAAAAAATTTATATGTAAATTCCATGAAATTTTCTGCGCTACAACTTTGTTCAAGAATGTAAACGTCTATTTCTGCAAATAAAAAAGTTAGTTTTTGTATATCCGTGAAAATGGGGACCACCCTAATTTTAATCAACATAAAAAAATGGGCCTTTGTTTTTATTTCAAGTTTCATAACCATTTTTTTTTTTAACTTAAAAATTTACCGATTTAGAGCAACTTTTCCCTCGTCAACTTAGGGTGTACCATAAAAAAAGTTTTTCTGTCCTAACTTTTTTATTTCAATTTTCATCGTAAAACTTTGTTTGGACGAGTTGTAGAACTTTTAGAGGCGTGTATTTTGATATATTATTTTTGCCGCTAGCTTTAACCAATCAAAATTTATTGAAGTTTTTCTTTTAAAACCATGCCAAATTCAAATGTAATTTTCTCAAGATACAGAAATAACATATCTCTAGTTTTCACATATGCTTAACAATATAAATTTTCCTTTTGAATGACGTCTTTAATTTTTTTTTATGTTTGCCTCAATTATAAAAATCAACATTTGAAAAGGGCATATTTTTTTAAGAAAAACTTCAATAACTATTGATTGGTTGAAGCTAGCGGCTAATTTTGTGCACCAAAGTACGCGTCTTTATAAGTTCTAAAACTCGTCGCAACACAACTTTACGGTGGGAATTGAAATAAAAAAGTTAGGGCAAAAAAAACTTCTTTTAATGGTACACCCTAAGTTGATGAGGGAAAATAGCTCTAAATCGGTCAATTTTTAAGTTATATAAAAATTTATATATGAAAATTCCATTAAATTTTCTGCGCTACAACTTTGCCGACAAGTGTAAGCGTCTATTTCTGCAAATAAAAAAGTTAGGTTGCGTATTTCCGTGAAAATGGGGACCACCCTAATTTTAATTAACATCACAAAATGGGCCTGAGTGATACAAACCATGTTGTAGAACATCACTTTGATGTAAAGTTTCAAGTTTAGGCGCTGGGAGCATGTTTCCTCGTAAATTCGTAATCTGGACCATAGTGCAGTGTCCCGAAACATGCAAAAGTTCCAGAAAAACTGCACAGCACCCACCAGGAAAGTCACAAAAGCAACTGTGCAGAAATTAATCAAGAATTTCAATGCCGAAGTTTTACAGAAACTAAGATTTGTTGTACAAATACCTATGTTTTTTTTTCCACTCTATTATTCAAAAATCAACGATGCAAACCACTTTTCAATACACTCTGTATTCAGTACAAAAAATATTATTTTGTAACTTTCACATAAATGAAGAAAAACATCTTTCATCAGTTCAGTCAAATCGATTCAACTGTTGCAACTAAATGTGTTGTTGTCGTCCATAGCATACAAGTTCTTGTGAAATCCAACATAACATCCTTCTTAACTTTTACTCATGATAGAGACCTGTTTCTTTTGGCCCCCACCTTCAGCTTCATCTATTAAATGTACCTTGAAGTTTCTCCGAATCCTATATTTCACCTTCATTGTGTAGCCGATGTCAATGTCAGCTCCATCACTAGCAGACTACACTCGACAGTTCGATAAAAGATAACATCACACACATTGACACACAGACATCGTCGTCGCACTTAAACTGCTGTGTGTCACTAGGCTTCATCATCCCGATGTTCGCTAGATTGAGCGGAAATTGGATGGGAAATTGTATCATATTCAATCAATTAATTCAGACATCATCGAAATCGAACTATATTTAGCCTACCGTACAGGAACAAAAGTGCCACTAGGCATTAAAGCCACGAGGATACGAATGCGCTCCATTGGCAAGTGGAAGCAATTAATTTATGACATTGCACCCCATTCCACTGGAGAGCACAGCATTACAGTATTACATGGAATGAACGGATTGTTGAAATTTAATACGCTTGATGACTGCGCCATTATTGAGTTTCCTTTTACTTCGTTCGATTCCAACGTATTCTCTATTGTGTCTAAAACTTAGCCATTCTATGCGGTAGGGAAACACAGTCTATTGTTGGTTAAAATGCCCATAATTAAATGACTGAAACACTAGCCGAGAGCAAACTCAATCATGATCAAACTTTTAGTTTTTTTCCCTTATTCACCTGCTGGAAATTTCCATTTTCCTTAACGAATATCAATTTCCTCCCATCACGTGCCATTTTGGCTGAATCGTTTCATGTCTGATGTTGGTTGACGGTCTGCTGTTAAGCTACAATGTGGCACTAAGAGCACACTCTGCCTGCAACTTTGTAGAGCAGTGTTTCTCAATGTGTGGCTTAATTGCCCGTCGGTGTTTTCCAGGTTATCCATTGAAACATGTATCAATTCCGGATATGCGGACAAAATTTACATTGACAAAAAATTGACAATAGCTCGTTTCACACTTTGAAATGCTGCATTTGGAAAACGCAAATGTTTGACTGCAAATATGCGAAAATATACTCCAAAGAAGTGAGCACGCCCAGAAGACGCCGAAGGCGATTGCCAAGGTAGTAGGATTGCATTTGGCATCAAAATGTCTAAAGAGGATGGTCCTAAGCTGCGGAAACCGAGAGGTGGAGGTCCATGGTTTGCACGTATACCAAACGTGATCAAATCGGTCCGTACTAGGATCACCCGCAACACCCGCAAGAAAACTTGCGAAGGAAGACAACATTTCTGAATAATCCAAAAGTGCAAAATGCAAAAAAATCAATGCAACTTTCGAGGGCCATTTGATTACGGAGCGGGTAAAGGAACAACAAGTGACTCGTTCGAAGATATTACTTTTTGACGAGGACTACGTCTGTGTTTTCAACGCGCAGGTTTCGCTTAAGTGTCTGTGCTTACAGGCCTGCCCAACACTTTTTGGCCCTTCACACTTCAGTACAGACCTGCCCAACCCTTTTTGGCCTTTCATACAGCAGTTTGTTGAATTTAACTGTAACAAAGCATGATCTTTATTAAGTCATTACATTATACATAAATAAATTAATGATCCGCTTCGTAAAGCTAACTCAATTGAGCCTTCTACATAAATGAATTAGCTAAAAAGAACGCATGATCTTTCTGTTAGGTGGAAATGCATGCATGCCCACGCCACCTGGTATCGGTGTTTTCAATACTGGGCTACACGTTGCGAGTGCAAAAATTTTTAGCGTCACGAAATATGTTAAGAGTTTGAACGTTAATAACTCAGTCAATTTTCAATTGGTTTCCAACATGATTGCACCAAAAAAATCGAAAATTTTCGATTTCAAACAGTTAACTTTTGAAAAATTGATAAATGTGTAGCGCCATCATAACAAGAATCAAAAACCAATCACATGCATTTTATCGTTTGTTTCCCAACACAGACGATAGAATCATAGTCTAACCGGTTTAGGTGTGTATATTTAGTGACTGTTTATAGTCATTTGGGGGGGTTGCATAAAAAGAGAAAGCCATTCGGCGCTCTTGAGGTGTTCATCGTGTTGCTGCCGGAAATCTCAGTCCAATTTTCGTGCGTGTCACACCGTTCCCCCTCGATATTCCATCGCAGGCGACCATCAGCATTTTCCAGGGCCATCGCAATTTCAAGAAAAGGGTCAATTTTCCAGCACAAAATAATTAAACAGCCTCATACATGTACTCGAATCGAGTTTGAATACACGACTCTGAAGAAGGTTGCACATTGTACGCGTATGTGTCAATTTGTGACACTACGAAATACGCGTATGTGTCAATAAAGCAATAAAGGTAGTTGGAATTAAATGGAAATTTCTAATCTTTCTTCTCATTTTCTAGTTACAGGTTTTCCAATATATAAACTCACACTAACCAGGATTCAGCCTGTATAAGGAAAAAAGCAAGATCTCATCCATTTGACAGGTCTCCTGCCCGAATGCTTGGAATGGCTTTTTGCAAGACTTTGACAGATAGTCGCTTGGAACAATCGATCAATATCGCATCTTTTCTAATACAGGATCTTGAAAAATAGTAACATTCATTACACTACGTAGTCTTACGTCACATTTACGTACAAACCTTGTAGTATTTGTTGAAGAAGCAAAAATGATTATCCTGTTATCCAACGCAGAGCTGTTCAACATCGATGCTGTATCCAGCAACTGCACAGACTGATTCATTCCAGCGAAGAAACTAGAGGATACTCCGGAGAAAGTGAAGGTTAAGTTCCAAACCAAACATCTGGCTAGAACACTGAAAATTAACTTTCGTTTATATTACAAAATCGAAGGTAGGACTAACAAATCTATTCGTTGTAATTTGTACTTTTTAAGAAGCTACCTTCGTATCTAATACCACACGCGCAACTGTCACAAGCACATAGCATTTGTTGACAAAGAAAGCAAATTCGTCCATTCTACGAAAACAATACAAAGAGCTACGAGTAATTTGTTACCAATAAAAAAGAAACGTCTCTCTGGTGGTTGCATGAAGGACTGACAGATCTACTTTATCGGCTCAAAATATAATTGAAGAAAAGGCCCACCATGGCTGATAGAAAATATGAACATTACTGTAAACAACAAACCAAAAAGCTATTTGAAGAGATCGCGAATGTTTATATGATTCAATCAACTCAAATGAAACTAACGTGATAAATGTTGACTGCATACAACCTACTTTCTACATCAATTATTATTGATATATACTTCATTAATCTTCCTGACAAAGGTATTAGATGACACTCGTTTAAAATGGTTTTTCGACCTGTCTAAGCAAAGTATTTAGTCACTGATTTAGTCTTTCTTTGTATTCTTCCATACGCGTAGTAACGATCTATGATGATGTTGTTTGAGACGGAAATAATTTCTCATCACCATGAGGCTCTAGAAGTAGACAGCACTTTTTTTGCTAGAACAAAGTTGTTAAGAGAAAGTACTGATAGTTCCGTTAGGGCACGGCAGGCTGTGAAAATTGTTTCGTCAACAGCTTACGCAGACGTGGTTTAGCTGTCCTATTCTGTTTTTCATTGCGGTTTGGAACTTTCTGAACTTTGAATGAACGGAGCCCAGCTCGTTTCTTGGCATTCTGCACGAAACTTTTGGTCAAGTGCAGCTTTTTCGCGACATCCCGAACGGAACAGTTGGGTTTGCGTTTAAAGGCAGTAACAACTCGCTTGTGATCCTTCACACAGTACGGAACACTTTTTCTTCCACTCACTTTCTTTCGATCGACAGGTAAACGTTCCCCAAAACATTTTATGATACGAGACACTATAGACTGGTCAATTTTAAACATCTTTGTCAGGGTTGTCGAGGTGCGTGTGCAAAATGTTCTCGCGCACTTGCTGTTCCTTCGATTCCATTTTCGAAAATACGATACATTTCACAATGAAACTCACGCACTGTAAACAATACACGCTGAGGTCATTTCACCAAAAATTTCGTTTAAATCAATCCAAAGGGCGAAGTTTTACAGCTAATTGAAAGTGATGCAATTTAACCGTGGACACCCTTTTGCCGCTCTTGTAATTCCAAACCAAAGGAGGCGTTAACATCGAAATTGTTTGCAAACTTTCATGCGCCATACAACGATGTTTGCAATCTTTCAAACAATAGACTAGATTAGGGCGGTTCCCATTATTTTCTACCAAATATAGTATTTCCTCTATGTGCATTAGATAACGACGAAAATAAAGTCTAGGGAGTTTTTTCATCAAGGCGAATCTAACTTTAAGAAACTCGCTTTGATTACTTTCTCTTTCATTCACATTGCAATCAACTTTCATTCATTTGTTGAGTTGTGACTGTTGTGTTGCGATCTATACTAAAGAAACCCTCGAATGTTGAATAATGGCGCTGTAATAAATAAAAGAGAGTGAGACAACAGAGCATCTCTTATTGTTAGATTCGGCCTACTGAAAAATGTTACAAAAAATGTTTCTTTCTGCGTATAAAAAAATTTGTTCTATTGTACTCGTGCAATAACAAGAAAGAACCATTTAATTTTCTGCGCTATCCAATGCACATAATGCTAGGTTTAGCGAAACATAATGGGATATTTTATTTGAATTTGAGCCAGATAACGCCTGAATCTAGTATGTTGTATGAAAGAACATTGTTGTATGGCGCATGAAAGATTGCAAACAATTTCGATGTTTACGCCTCCTTTGCGTTGGAATTAAACGAGGGGAAATATAACACACCTGTTAAAATTCAATTTTTTTTCTGCGTACGAAAAAAAACTGAGTTTTCAAGAGTGTATTATTTGTTTACAGAAAAAATGGTTGAAAGGTAAGCAAATAAAAGGTGAATAACCAGTGAAGTTGTTTGATGTAAAGGGTGAACACGAAATTATTGCGACACCGAAAATGTCATGCCAATTTTCTTATAATGTTTAGAATCAAACCAAAATTTTAGGGTAGTTTTATACGTATATTTTCTTCAAAAATCAAAAGAAAAGTTAATCGATGGAGCCTTGAGTGTAAAATTGAACGCATTTTTGCTTGATGCCCTCCATCAAAGTCTTTACAGTGTCATCCGGTACCAGTTTCTCAGTTTTTTTTTCATTTTCTTAACATGTCCTTCTCGTCTTTGACTGTCTTGTTGCTCTTCCGAAGTTCCCGCTTCATCATTGCCCAGTACTGCTCCACCGGGCGCAGCTCCGGACAGTTTGGGTGGATTTATGTCCTTTGGAACAAAATGGACAGAATTGGCCTCATACCACTCCAGGACACTTTTAGAATAGTGGCATGATGCCAAATCTGGCCAAAATAGCGGAGCTTCGTAGTGCTGCTGCAAGAACGGCAAAAGGCGCTTCTCGAGGCACTCAGATTTGTAGATCTCGCCATTTACTGTGCCCTTTGTCACGAAAGGCTCACTCCTCAGTCCGCAAGAGCAGATGGCCTGCCAAATGAGATATTTGGAGGCGAACTTCGACATTTTCTTCTTCTTAAATTTGTCATCCACATAGAACTTGCTCTTGCAGGTGAAAAACTCCAACCCTTGAATTTGCTTAAAATCGACTTTTATATACGTTTCGTCGTCCATCACACAGCAGCCATATTTTGTCAGCATCTTCTCGTAGAGCTTCCGTGCCCGAGTTTTAGCCGTTGATTGTTGCCGCTCATCGCGGTTTGGGAAGTTCTGTACCTTGTATGTGTGTAGTCCAGATCTCTTCTTTGCATTCTGGACGTAGCTCTGCGACATGCCGATCTTTTTAGCCAAATCACGGCTTGAGACGTTGAGCTTTGCTTTAATCATCCGCTTCACCTTTCCCTCCGTCTTTTTGTTCTCCGGTCCCGGTTTTCTTCCAGCTCCTTTGTCGTGGTCCAACGTCAACCGCTCCTGGAACCGCTTCAACACTCTGGAGACGGTTGAATGGTGAATGTTCAACATTTTTCCCAACTGCCGGTGCGACAGGTCAGGAAATTCCAGTTGTTTGGAAAGAATTTATTCTCTCGACTCGCGTTGGTTCACCTCCATTTTCGTTGAATCGAAAAACACGACTTCGAGTTTGACAGCATGTAAACAATACACATCAATGAGAAAGTGTGCAAAATTTTGTTGATTTTTACCCAATGGTAAAAAAGTTGAATGTGTCGCAATAATTTCGTGTTCGCCCTTTAGGAATATACAAAATTAGAAGTGAAAATTAGTTGGCGAGACTAGTCAACATTCGCGAAACCAAAAGATCCTTCGCTCTATTAAATCGATTGAAAATGTGATTGAACATCAGCTTTTCAGTAACTCCCATGTTAATTTAGAAAAGCCAGTCAGTACGAGTTCACAACCAAAATAGCAAACAAAATCGGGTGGACGAATATCCGAATTAAAAATCGATTGATCATTTACGGATAACAGAGAAGTCACTCATTCAATAACAGTAGATCTTTTCGGCATGCCATTTTAAAGTTGTCTTCATTAGTGATACTAATGGAATATATATAAACCATTCAAAAGTGGGTTGCAAATTAAAAACCATTGATAACCACTGTTGTGCAATTGAGCTTCTACGGAAACATCTGTTCATTACAAGGTAAACGGCTTCATTGGCTGCGCTCCATGCAGTGGATCGAGAAATGACTTGATAAAATATTAAAACACCCAGTTTACAAGCTGCCGTGTTTCTTTTGAAGATTGACGTTAACATTAAAATCAATGCTGTAGCTTGATAGGTCTAATGCGTTGTTCAGACTACGGAGCTGTAATATTATACGAGGATGATGTAAAAAGCATTACTTAAACGATTCCGAACCGCACCCTGAACAGCATCTTAAACATGAGCAAATTTAAAAAGAAGCCGACCCTGCACACGCCATTTGAACGTTTACATAGAAATTGCTACAAGGAGAAAAAAAACTTGTCATTTTCCTAAATAATTTTGACAAAATAGTACATAACTATTTTTATAAAAAAAAATTTCAATTACTATTTTTCCGAAAACAATTTTCAACCAACCGTAGTCGATTGAGCTTCAAAGATACCGAAACATTGTTGCCAGTACAAGCTTGTTTCGTTTTTATTTTTTAGCCAACATAAATTTTCCTATTAGCAAGCATTTCGTTCGTCCTAAAAGTGGAGACCCTAGCGAACTAATATCACAGAGAACAGACATCTAAGCTGGAGTGCCCACCGTGTGTAAATTTATATAACTGCCATTTTAAAATTACAGCTCGTTTCCGTTAGTTTTGGTGAATCGTATGTTGATGGCGCCACTTGCCCAGCTTGAGATTTGATAGCTTGTCAAATAGTGTGGTGAAACCTAGGCTAGGCGGCGTTGTTTTTCCAACGGTTTGCTTTTGAAAGTTTATACAGTAGATTAGGGAAAAAATGTTCGAGCCTGGAGGTCTGTTCTCTGTGCTAATATTCTTCTTTCTCACACGCTAAGATCAGTTTACCCAAATATGGGTGAAGAATACCCATAATCGCGAAAAGTGCTACGTTACTACTTACCCATATTTGAGTATTTTTTCCCATACAAATTAACTCAAATATAGGTAAACTCAACTTTACCCATAAATGAGTATGTGCACTTTTTTGCGATTATGGGTAAAGTCAGCTTAGCGTGCAGGCGAGCCATCATTTGACAGCTCAATTCAAGGGCCAGTAATTAAGACTATATGCCCTGAACTAATCTTATCGTTGTAAACAGTTCTGAGAATTGACAGCCACAGGTTGTGTAAATAATGGGTATGTGTCGCTATGATTACGGCTTAATTGGCTAACTTTCTATGTGTTTTGGGCAATTGCCACCAATTAGTGGTGTCATAGATTGATTACATTAGTGCAACCGAAGAAAAATCCTTCTGAAACATGTTTCGTCCTTCGACGCAAAAGCACATATAATGTACAACGCTTCATGTAACATAGAAAAGAAAGCCAAGGTGTCGAAAATCCGCTTCAAGATTCTTGTGAAACCCAAGCGTTGCTGCTTTTGCCTACTCCAATAGACTCTCATCCGACTGGTACGATCGATGGGAAAATTGAACAGCTCAAAAATTGGCTAGACGATTCAAGATTGCGGAATGAGAGAAGGAGAACCGTTGGGTTTCTTTCCTGGAATTCCAGTCCTGCTATTCGTTCGAACATGAGCTACATATAAGCCGCTAGCATTTTGGATTAGGAATCAGGAACAATGTTCCAGATACGGTCAACATCAAAGTTTTAAAACATGCCTGGCCAGGTTCTTTTTTGGATTGACAAGAATTTTCTTCAGAAAAAACAGAGTAGTCACGGTAACAGGTGAACGATGTCTTCATGCGTGTCCATTTCTCTTTCAGAACACTGTTCAGACCCACAGGAATATTGTTTGAAATGTTATGCTTCTGACGAAGCTAAAGAGTACACACACTGTGTAATGGCGTATTATCAAATAACAATAAAACCCTATTGTTGTGCCCACAATGACAAGATAAGTATTTCATAGAAAGCAGTATGTTTGTGGTAGTTTAGGAAAAGATCAGAATCTAACTAAGGGATTACTAACAAAACAAATTTGTTCGGTTCAATTGATGCTCAGTAGGGTTTGCTCTATATTCCACTCGCCCGGAGTGTTTCTGCTGAATTCATGCATTCATACTCGGTGGGAAAACAGTTCCATCGGGAAAATCAAGGTCAACATTTTATTCGAGCTCTTGCGAATAGAAACATCAGGACAATTTATGGCTTCGAACACAATGCATAAATGTAACATCTATGCGCCCTGTGCAACTCTAGCCACACATTTATACGAGAAACTTTCTGCTTTCCAATAAAATCCCTGTTCACTCACTTCACTACTTCTCACAAAACCCTCCATCCAAAGTCACTCTTCTCCATTGTTACGAAACATTGGGTTTCCGGTTTCAGCAAATACTGTACGTCATCATCATCATCACAGGCACGGAGACAGTCTGCGATGCTACAAAATTCGATATGTACAATGCTGCAGATCCTGTGACTAAAGAATGGCTTCTACGTATTCCTGTTGCAAAACGAAAGCATGGATTATCTTCCGTAGCGAACCTTTTGTTTTTCACCGAATACACCATAATTCTCCTTCCTGCACATGCCACCAAGGAATCAACATAGTGCTAACGGAACACTAAACCGATGGGAAAGGGACTGGGAGATGAGATTTAGCGCTTCATTTATTTCAAACGCAAACATCATTTTATTATTGTTTGAGGGTGGAGATAACTGCGATGATTTACGTGGAAAAAAATGTTGCTGTGACGAATGCAATTATAAGAAACGGTAAAATGGTTGTATATATTCTTGATTTTAAATTTTATTGAAAAACCCCATATCACATAGAGTCATAAGATATAATGCATAGTTTATATCTTATGACTCTACACACATCAACCCCAAAAGCAATGAATTTCAAGAAATGTTGCATATTTGTTTGTTTCTAGCAATAATTGACAAATTTGTTTAAGCTACACAGCAAATGAAGTTGTTGAATATTACACAGAATCAGATGCACATAGTTCATTCCATCGGTTGTGTAATATTAGGTTGTCTCGATGTACACCATAAAATGATGCACTACGTATCGATGTAATTTGGTCGATGTAAACGAGACAACGTAACTCATCGAAACAACGTGAATCGTCGCGACGCACTACATAGTCGCGACGTAAAGGGAGCAATGTGAAAATTATAATGTAAAGGAAATTTTAGGATATTATTCAATGAAAAAAAAAACAAGTTACAGCGGATATTAAAACAAAATATTGCTTTTAAAGAATAATAATTATAATTATAATACAGAGTCGAGTTATTAGTACGAGACACTGTAGAAGTCTGCACATTGTAGACGAAATACGCGTATCTGTCGAAGATAAGCAAAGGTAGTTGGAATTAAATGGAGATTACTAATTTTTCTTCTAAATTATAGTTATAATACAGAAGATAAGAATGCATTTATAAAAATGTGAAATATTACATCAACGGAAGATTTGCTCGCCTAGTTAATATCATCGTCGGTTGGCTTTTTTGCTTGCTTCCGCCCGGAACTGCCAATTCTATCCAACCTCCGGCAAGCGATCGTTTTGTAGTGCGAAATCTACACATGGATCGGCCACTTACCAACATCCGGAAAGCTGGTCGCAAACGTTGGATCCCTGTGTCTGTTGATGCAACCGAGCAGTGCCGGTTGGAACATTGATGAGGGTGGAACAAACGACAAACAGATAGCCATCAATTCCCAACCACGAATCAGCGAGTCCCGGCTGGAATTTTCAGTCGTTTGCCGACACATCTGGATGTACAGCTCGTCCCTCAACTGCGTCTGACCCATAGCCATCGCAATGATGTCGATCGCCACCGAATTCAAGCTCATCCCGACCCGAGTCTTCTGATCACCCATGTAGATCTGAACCAGCTTGAACAACTCTGTGGCCATCTTCTTCCCGGCCTTGTCTTTCGCCAGCGAAAGCATTGACCTACCAATGGCATTTGGCGTCCAACTCAGCATGTCTTGGATGGATGACTTCTTCCGGAAGATACCCTTCGAGTGAAGATTCGATCTCCGCAATTTTTCTGATTTTTGCCACACTTCCCGGACTGTGCGAAAGCAAATTCTCCTGGTACCACTGCAGTAGTCGCTTTGTTCACTTTGTTCTGCTGACCGTGATGCGAACCCGTCTAGCTACTATCTGCCGATGCACCCCGATCCGCGGAATCCGTGCCGAAACCGGAACTTTCAAAACTCTGCTTCGCCGCGTGGCTGCAAATCTGATCCTGGATACTCTCCAGCTTCGCCGTTACTTCCTCCGATCTGGAATAAGAAACCGCTCAATTAAAAAGATCCCAACGGGAAAACATCGATGTTAACTCACATATCTTCCTTTTCCTCGCGATCACCAAAGTTGTAGTATGAGACGCCTCCACCGCCGTCGTTCTTCCGGTAGGCATTATACTCCTCGTACGGATAATGCGACAGATAATCGCCGTGCCCATCCTAATCGTCTGAATTTTCGTTGTCCAGTTCTCAACGGCCGCGACGACGAAGAAAATTTCCGGTGTTGTGAACAAACAAATATTGAATTCGTTTTTGAACCTAGGTTGGAACTAGTTTCAACCTGCGATTCCCGAACTTATTGTCAGCGCAAACCTCAACCCGATTGGAGTTACAAATAAAATCGTATACACTGATGTTAAACACACAAAAAGCCGACCCAATTTTGATACCCGATCCAGTTTGGAATTGAATCAAAAACGAATTCGCTAAAAAAAAGAACATGTTTGGCAGTGTTGCGAGATTTAATTTTACATAAAAACGAAATGCGATAAAGGATCTAAATCGTGTAATATGTAACATTTTTTAAGGAGTTCTTTATGTGCATTGTTTTTCGTGTAATATTTATGTTTTCAATATGTGATTATTACATTCATGCAACTAATAATGTTTTTCTGATGTAATTTGAAGACCGATGTAATATTCCACTAAGTGGATGTTATTGTGCATCGTATTTCCTTGATTACATTAGTTTGTGATACATTAGAATCAATTACGTTGATGTATATTAGTTTTTTCTTTTTTTTTTGCTGTGTAGCTAATACCAGCGGACGGATAGTCCTGAAGAACATGAATATATGTTTTGGCTCAGGAAGTACTAGCACACCGGTCGGTCCCAAGCTTAATGATTCGCCTCGAATAACGTAACTCTCACCAACACACCCTCATGTATTGTGTCAAAATAACATAGCAAATCAAAACAACAACAAAGATACTAGTACCGAAAGGAACAGAAAAGCGCAAGAATTATTGCAAGGTGCAGACTGCAAGGTGTACTTCGGACCTAGGGATTCTACAACAGTGAACCCATTTCAAATCGCTAGTTGCATATTGATTGTTGCTAATACTCAATCTTAATCTTTGTATAGCGTACTACCTTTGCATACACAGAAAAAAATAATTAATTTTAACAAGCGTGTAAAATATCCCCCCGTTTAAATCCAAGCTAAAGGAGGCGTAAACAACGAAATTGTTTGCAACTTTTCAAGTGCCATACAACAATATTGGCAATCTTTCATACAACAGGCTGGATTCAGGCGTTATCTGGCTTAAATTTACATGAAATGTTCCATTATTTTCTGGCAAATCTAGCATTCCCTTTATGTGCATTAGGTGACGCAGAAAATTCAATGTTTCTTTTTATCTGTGTAGTTAAAATAATAATGAGTTTACAAGAAAACCATAGACAAAATGTGAGAGATATATTTTTTTCTATGTTCCCAACTATGGCCTATTGTATTAATAACGTATTGAAAATGTTGTTATTGGTAAAATTGCAATGGAAATATATGAGTTTGCGGTTGTAAATTTTGCAAATAGTTCATCTAAACACAAACCAAAGGAACAAAATCTTTAAAGAGTAAATTATGATGTTTTCCTTATCGAATGGCCGATAAATCATATGTGAAACTCACTTAGGTGTTTCAAAGCAAATTTATTTTAGTTTGTTCTGTGAAATTTAATGTTGGGTAGAGCAAATAGTTGACAAAACCTTAAGACTTAAATCTGAAAATCAGCCAGGAATAGACCTAATTTGATGCTCATAAAGGGTGTTTCACATCAAATTGCATCACGAAAAAAAAAAGCTGTTGAAAATTACCCAGATAACCGATATTCTTCAAACTTTCGGACAATAAATATAAGCTTCAGGCTTATTTATTTCAATTTCAGCTTCAGTACCATAACCGTACGCTCGCACCTTACGCCTAACTCCACTCATTAAGTTCGGTACAACAGCTGGCTGCAGCTTCTGTACGGAAACCCACTTTTTCTACTGTCTTCCTCAGATTTGACCTCCGTGGGATGCTTGCGTAGTGCCTGCTTCATAACAGCCTAGTATTTTTCGATGGGTCTTAGTCTCTCGGTGCGTTGGAGGGGGGGGGGTTATATCCTTGGGTACGAAGTCAACGGGGTGACTTCGTACCACTCCAGGACAACATTTGAATAGTGGCACGAAGCTAGATCCGGCCAGAAGGTCATGCTGCTTCAACAGAGGAAGCAGACGCTTCTTTAGACACTCCTTGGGGTAGATCTCCGCGTTTACAGTCCCGGTAGTCACGAACGATGCACTCAGTTTACCACACGGGCAGATCACTTGCTAAATCATGTATTTCTTGGCAAACTTTGAATGTTTCTGCTTCCTAGATTCCTCCGGAATATCAAACATGTACTGGGCGGTAAAGAACACAGTAGCCCGAAAGCTGCCGGAAGTCTGCTTTGACGTAAGTCTCATCATCCATAATGCGTATTACCATAGAGGTTTCGTCCGCATCTGGGTATACAGTTTCCGAGCCTGTGAGTTTCCCACCGCACTGTGCCGTTCGTCACAATTTGGAGCCTTCTGTACTTTGTACGTATGCAGTCCCTCCCGGTCCTTGGCTCTCTGAACGAAAGACTTGGACAGATTCAACTTTTTGGCCACATCCCTGACCGAAGCATTGGGATTCCGCTTAAACGCTTTCACAACACGCTTGTGATCCTGATCCTGATAGAACATCCATTCTGTTCACATTTGTCCAACCGTTCGATAGAGTTTCGTAGTAATGTTTAATCACACGTATTACCGTTTTGTTGAAAGTAAGTTTACTCTCGAAACGAAGATTAATTATTTTTTTGAAGATTAATTTGTTTACAAATTTTATCCGGTTTGATAACCGACCGCAAATAAATCTACAGAAAACATTAGTTGGTTTCCTGCCTAAGTTTTTGAGGTAAATTTCAATTCATCACAAGAAGTTTTCATATATTCTTTCTTGCCTATCTACGATTAACCTTAATTATTATAACTATACCCATACCTGTTCTCTACAACTGAACTACTCTCATATTAATGACCACGAACTGTCGAAACTATCTCCTTACTATTGCAGCTCGTTGAAATGAATAACACCCCAGTTCATGACATTATCATCCTGTATAGTCTCGGGTTTTCCTAGGAGATGTATATTGTGTTAAGTTTAGAATCTGTATTTATTATAAACTATTTCATGAATGAGATTCCATTCCTCCGACCTTATTATTTGGTTTCTTATCAGGTGCCGGTAACATCTCTCAAGAAAATAGAGTTCGAGCGTTTACGAGGATACAAGTGAATGCCTCGGAAGCTCGTCAAGTTTTTAACGGATTTTAAAGATATCTAAGAATTTTCAGATTATCTAGAGCATGTAACCTGCAGTAGGTTTTTGAAATCTTATTAGGAAAATTACAACTTCAGAATTGTATACGAGATATACTGGAAGAGGTGAAAATGTTGGCGAACGAATCAATCTACCTGATTGAAGTCTGGATGTATAGAGCAAAGCTGCAGATCGACGACCACTAAACAGAGTTGCTATTGGGGAGTAATGCTAAAGGGGTACAGCAAACTGAAAGCACCATCAGAGGGCATGCCATTGTCTCGAAGCGCGTGCTATAGTAACATTTGCATTTTTAAAAAAATGGACAAAAATTACCGATTTTTCATGGGTTAACATTCACCCGCACTGATGAAACTACCTATGTAGCATCAATGGTAGCCCATGAGTCATCAGACAAAATTTGACAGCTCTATCAGTCGAACTCTAACCGTGATGGCAAAAACAGTGACGCAACTCCGTTCAGAAATGTGCGCATTCAAAGAACGCCACCCCGCCGCGTCGAAAACGGACATCGTGCGACACTTTGTGGATGCCAGATACGCCCGTTCCGGCATCCACAACATCTTGGCACTATTAGACACAATCAGAGCATCGAAAGAAAGCCCGGTTCCGGACGGCCGACGACCCTGGGCGACAAAAAGCTCCAAAGGATGAAGAGGAAGACCGAGGGAAAAGAGGTTACACCGCTGCGTGCGCTTGGCTGGGAGGTCGGTTCAACCAAGTGTTTGGCGGGTGATAAAGTACCTAGCGAACATGAACATACATGTCAGGAAGTGGAAGTCGCGTCCACTGGTTTCAGAGCTGCAGGCAATGACGCAGCGGCAGTGGCTGAATAAGATGGTCAACTTGATTCTCCGGAAATTCGCGACGTGGCGGTGGTGATGGACAACGAGACCTATCTCACCCTGGATGGCAACGACTGGCAGGACACATCGTTCATTTCACACTCCAAATTTCACAAGAAGGTGCTGCTGTGGCTGACAATCAGCGAGAAGAGGATGTCAAAGCCGCTCTTCGTTCGCTCCGGACTGGCCGTGAGCGGGGAAATTTATAGTAGGAAATGCCTGCCTTAAGTTCCGTCGTTCATCAAGAAATACCATAAGGGCAAAGACGCGGTGTTCTGGCCGGGTCTTGCGTCAGGCCACTACTCGAACCGATCGTTGGAGGAGATGAAGCGGCTGAATATCGATGTGGTACCCAAGTAGACGAACCCACCCAACGTTCCCTAGCTGCGTCCCATCGGGAATTTCTGGGCCAACCTGAAGCGTAAGATCTACTCCAACAATTTTGTCGCAAAAACTGAAGAGGAATTGGGGAATAAAACGAAGAAAGAACTCAAAAACATGCCTACACGCATGTTTTCGTCCGCCATAACGAATGTTCCGGTTAACTAACGGAAGGTCCCTAGCAAGGGCGTAGAACTTTTTTGCAAGTAAGCTTAAATAATTACCTTCCATTAGAAATTCATCAAAAGCAATTATCTGTCTTAGCTTTTTTTTTATCACCAACCGGAAAAAGTCAATTTTTTTAATACAAACGTTATCTGAAAATGACGGTCAACGACCCACTAAATTTCAAAATCCACGTTGCCTGTGTCTGTTAGAAGGCGGCAAAGGCCATCAACGCGGTAGTTAGACTGGTTCCGAGCAACCGTGGACCTAGCAGTAGTAAGAAGCGGCGTCTGACGGAAAAGGGCACATAGAGCCCATTGACATTTTTAAAAGGAATCCTATCAGGGTTCTAGACTTCATAGAACGAGTCGAACCTACTTGAGCCTGCGTGCAAAGTCTAACAAGCCCCACATTAAATAGGTTTATGCAACCATATTCCCAAATAATGAACGCAATTGTCAAAAGGGTCTACAACAACAAACAAGTTACTGTACTACTGGTTTCTTCGTACTATTCATGAATGTGGAGCTAAAATCTGGGCTCCATATTATCGATGTATCGTGCATCGAAATAATTCGAAAACAACTACCATGATCTAATGCCGGTAGCCTACCTCCGTACGAACATAGGCGTGCACTGTTTGGACTGCTAACTGTCTATCGAACTGTCGGAACATCCCTAAAAACTGTTTGAGAATGACATTATTAGAAATCATTGACTGCCGATTTGTGTTTCGCGACACTAATTTTAACGCTAACACTAATTTAAAATCTATCACGAAAGCAGAAGAGCTGCCTTAAACTTGCTCAAATATATGGCTTTTACGTGTTTGTATCCATTCGATATTAAAATCAGCCAGGAGTTGATGATGTAAATGAAATGTATTATCAAAGTTGTGTTCTTAAAACTAGTGATGCAGACGTACGTTCTCAATATTTATCGAACTAAAACAATTAACAATAAACAAATGCAGTATCAAAAAACATAATCGCTCCAATGAACCATGGCGGATACTAACGGTCAAAAAATACCTCCCGTTGGCAAGGAAATTGAAGATGTTGTGGGGATTAGTGACGATTAGACGATTTTCATCGTGGTATTGTTAATACCCGGAACCGAAGATAAAATTGATACCGTGCAGGAATTATCATTTATAGCAGTTTGCTATGCCTGTCAAAAAAATACTTTCAATAGAATCGAACTAAATTAAAGTTAAAAACATTTCAAATGCCCTCTTCTATCATTCATGCTCATCCGTAAACGGAGAGATGCAGCAAGAATTTCCAATAATCCGTATTAAATCTTCATTCATGTCTGCAATGTTTGCTTTCACAGAAAGTATGAACTAACATTTTTCGTTCCCCCATAGCATTTCAGATGTCACAGGTGCGATCCTCTTCTCACCGTCTATGGCTAAAGTCATAGCGTTGGATAGCATGCTACCCATACCGAACACCAACGTCGTCACTCGGTGCGAAGTGAATACCTGTTACATACCACTGGGACTGCGCTATTTTACCCCCGCTAGGCTCCTGTCTAACAGGTGTGCCAGAAACAGATAGCACCAGCAGCAGCAGCACCAATAAGTTTCGTTTTAAAAGGCAACCTTCTGCTTCGTTGCCTGACTCACCGTACCTATTTGATTTCCGCGCTAGTACTTTCAGCAAACACGCATCATCCTTAAAAAAAACGTATCACAACAGGAGACCAAACATATTCCCGGGGCCCACGAATGTTTAGATGAGGTTGGTACATCCATCATCCGGTTGCTCTTTCTATAACTTTTTTTTTCTTCTACTTCCCAATTTATCATACATTCGTACAGGAGGAAAACAAGCGCGCCGAAAATGAGGCCCCGGATTTAGCTCAAAAAAGCAACCACCAAGCTTCCCCAAAATCCAGGCACAATTTACCCACAAATACTAACACACGAAGGTTATTCACCTGAATACACAAGCTACACGAAGCGAAACGAATCCCTGCTTTTGCTTTCCCCATTTCCTTCCAATATATTCATCCGCAAATGAGAATCCTAGCTCGGGGGAATGAGGAGATGATTACCAGAAGAAACCGCAAATTTCCATAACCAACAAATCCTAGACCAAAGCTGATAATGACCAATCGACAGATATTCGGCTGGAAACCTTGTCCTTGCGTACGCAAAATCCCACATCTCTTCTGTCGTCTTTCTCTATGTATACAGCGACTCAAATCTAAATCACCTGTTGGTATACAGCGTAACCACGTCCATGCCTTCAGCAGAACTAAAAGTCGTAAAACCCCTAAAACACGCTATAGGTACTAACCTACGCAAAACCCATGCCAAAGCATCTCAATCAAGCAGGCTGCATAAGCTGCTCTCGCATTTTGCTTTGATGAAAATGTTCGAAAAGGAAGGAAATAGGTTGAATTTCACATCTAGCGCCGAAAGCGCGCCTCTCCCAACGACTCAGTCGCACTCAGCTTTCTCTTTCTCTTTCATTAAACGGAGGTGAGCTGAGATGTAAAACTTGACGAAACCCCCGTTCCCGGCGTTTCGGTAGGTAAACAACAACAAAGCATACGCGTTTGCTACCTCTTGACTGCGGACCATGCTTCTCCATTGCGTGTGCTCCAAAATGTGTACGTGACGAATTTCGCACCATCTCGTCTATGGAGCTGGCAACACTAACTCATAATCGAATGAAATGAAATTTTGCATATTTTGTTGTTAGCAGATTCTTCTATCATTTAAGAAAGGCTGAAATATTGTCTAGGCTTGTTTTGATCGATGCAACACAGATACGGCAAGAGCTACAAAGATGTGACCAAAGAGTGTCATTTTTGGAAAATTTGTTTGCGCACACTAATGCACTGAAGCAAAATTAACTTGAAAAATAACATTGATTTTGCAATTGTTGGGATTTACCATCTCTAAAATGCGTATATTTTTGCAAGTAGATAGACACATAAGATGCCTACAACTCTTGTAAACACTTTGAGATGGGCGTAGGGTATGTGTCCCTTGACTCAGCCTAATATGCAACAATCGATTACATTTTTTATCATAACTCATAAGGTATTTGAGCTGGAAGCATCATTTAACTAGCAATACACTTGATGAAATATGTTTAACAAGTCATCTGGTAGTACACTGATAGGCAAAATAAAGTGCCCACCTCTTCGTTTTATCAATTTCTCTCATTTACTTGGTTCAAATGAAAGTAAACACAGTGTAGTTTTTTTTCTTATTTTATTTTTTATATTCTTTTTAAGTTTCACTTATGGAATACTGAAAAAAAGGAGTTTTAATAAATCAATTTGTGTTGAAAAAAAAAACAGTGACAAAATGAAGTGCCCACTTCAAAAATCGATGTTTTCGATAAGTTTCCATTGGAAGACCCCTCGATTGTTTTGATATTTTGACATGTTTTGAAGCAAACGGCTCAACCTGGTGCATTTGTATACGTGATCGCATTTGATTAAATTGAAAAAAAAAATGGAGAACGCAGTGCTTTCGAAAGCAATTCCCTTGTGTATCCGAAAATTGGTCGTTCGTGATGTGCAAAACGGTGAATCGCACCGGGCTGTCGCTAAGTATCAGTATCAGTAAGGCAGCAGTTGGCAAAATTCTTCTGAAGCTTAAAACCTTTGGATCAGTGGTGGATCGCCCTGGCAGAGGCAGGAAGCGGAAAACGGATGCGAGAACGGACACCAAGATCATGCGCGAAGTCAACAAGAACCCGAAGGTAACTGTCCGCGAGATCCAGGAAACCCTTCAGTTATCAATTTCCGGTCGAACTGTTCGTCGCCGTCTCGTATCAAAGGGGTTGAATAGCAAACTTGCCCGGAAGCGCCCATTTATCAGCAAGGCAAACAAAGCCAAACGGCTTAAGTTTGCTAAGGAGCATGCTGATAAGCCCCCAGAGTTCTGGAAAACGGTTCTCTGGACGGACCAATCTAAATTAGAGCTGTTTAACCGAAAGCGGCGGGTTCGTGTTTGGTGCAGATCGGGAGAGGAGCTTCAGGAGCGCCACATCCAAGGCACGATGAAGCATGGAGGAGGAAATGTGATGGTCTGGGGGTGTTTTTCGTGGGGTGGAGTGGGAAGCATTGTGAAAATCGTCGGGATAATGACGGCAGATTCTTACATCAACATCCTGCGAGAAAATCTGGAGGTTTCGCTGAGCCTTGAAGAGAAGTTCGTATTCCAGCAGGACAACGACCCGAAGCATACTGCCAAGAAGACCAAGTCTTTCTTCCGGTCTTGTCGGATCAAACCGCTGGAATGGCCTCCACAAAGCCCGGACCTCAATCACATCGAGAATTTGTGGGCGATTCTCGATGCCAGGGTTGACAAAACTGGTGTTACCAATAAAAATAACTATTTTGAAGCCCTGGAGCGCGCCTGGGAAGAGCTAGATCCACAGCACCTAAAGAACCTGGTCGACAGCATGTCGAAGCGCTTGCAGGAGGTCCTGAAGGCCAAAGGAGGACACATCAATCATTGAAATGCTTTTATTTTACTTTAATTTATGTTTTCTGTAGCCTAAATGAAGTGAGCACTTTATTTTGTCACTGTTTTTTTTTTCAACACAAATCGATTTTTTTTTCTTTAAGTAAAACTCCTTTTTTTGTAGATTCCATAAGTGAAACTTAAAAATAATATCAAAAATAAGATTAAAAAAAAATTCCAGTGTGTTTACTTTAATTTGAACCAAGTAAATGAGAGAAATTGAAAAAACGATGAGGTGGGCACTTTATTTTGCCTATCAGTGTATGTATCAAAAAAAATTAAACAACTCATTTTATGAAGTCAGAAACTTGCGAGGAATATGGTAATATGGGTCTTATTATGGATGCAAGTTCGTCCCATTCGATAGATTTGTTATTAGATGTTGTCTAGGAACGAATTTTTCCTGATTTTCTGAATCAAGGTGTTGCCAGCTGTATTCGCTCTCCCCAATAAACAATTTCACAAATCAAATTATACTTAAACTACTAAGAAACAGTTAATTGACTTTTACATATATTTAAGCAACTATTCATCAATCAAAACATTATAATTCACTATACACAGATTTTGTTCCTTTACTTTGTGTTAAAATAAGGCATATGGAAAACATTCAACCGAAACTCACACATTTTTATTGTAAATGTTACCAATAACAACATTTTTAGAGAGAGAGAGAGAGAGAGAGAGAGAGAAGAGAGAGAGAGACACATGTGCTCAGTTCGTCGAGCTGAGTCGAATGGTATATGACACTCGGCCCTCTGGGCCTCGGATAAAAAGTCGAGTTTTCATGCGATCTTAATACCCTTCTATTGGTGTAAGAAGGATAAAAAGCGCAACCAACAATCAATATGCAACTAACGATTTTAAATTGGTTCACTGTTGTAGAACCCCTTGGTCCAAAGTAGACCTTCAAGCCAGCACCTTGCTGTACATATGTGCCCCTTTTTTTTTGCTGTGTTATTTTGACAGAATATTTGAGAGTGTGTTCGTGTGAGTTTATTATTAGGGGCGCATTATTACGCTTGGGACTGAGCTTGGGACCGATGTGCTAGTACTGACTGAGCCAATAAAAAAAACGTTTTTGTATGCAACCTACTGGTCTTAGAGTTAGTCTACACTGAACGATGAAGGTGAAAAATCTTGCAGTAATGTTTGCTCAGGTTGATGCCACGAGTAGTCAATGATCTTGTTGTTGTTCACTGCCACTCACTGTTCGCTGTAAAATAGATCCAGGCTCGTTCATGAGTGCTCAGAAACCGTCGAACAAACTATGCTACAAATTCTGCTGTCAATGAAATCAACGTGCAATTAAACATGTATGGGAACTTTTGTGGGACGGGCAATAAAACAAGAGCGCGACATAAAACTCAACTTGTTTATTTAGTCCTCTATAAAAACTGAAGTACTGTACTTTTTCTCTTCGTCGTCATCCTCGTGCCAAGCAACAACTAGGGGCGCTCGAATGCGTTCTCGGTGCAGACGTATTTCCAGCGGCACCACAGAATCCCCCTCCCCCCAGTTACACCAGGAACCTGACCCTGTGTCCTGATGGTGTAATTTTGGTTTTTGGATCTGAATCGCGAACTGCATCATCACAAATGAACGCAGGTTTGATCCGATCGATTGAAATTCGTTGAACTTTAGAGTTTATTCGTATATCCAGGTACTTCGCATGTCTTCCAATTACCTCATAAGGTCCTTCGTAGGCCAAAACTAAAGGCTTCTAGACGGCATCGATCCTGACGAAAACATGAGTACATGTTGAAAGTCCTCGGCTCATGAACACTGTTGGTTTAGCGTGATGAGGTGGATTGCATGGTTTCAGCTTGCCCAAAGCCTTTTGCAATTGTTTCACAAACTCACTCCTGTCTACCTGTTGACTTGAATTTTCAAAATATTCGCCTGGTAGCCGTAACGTTTGTCCATATACGAGTTCTGCCACAGAACAATCAAAATCTGTCCGAAAGGCTACACGCAATCCCAGCATAATCATCGGGAGCTGCTTGCTCCAGTGTTTCGCGTCCACTGCCATTACCGCTGCCTTCAAAGTACGGTGGAACCGCTCAACCAAGCCATTCGCTTGAGGGTGAGACGCTGTCGTTCGAATGCGCTGCGATCCAATCGTTCTCGAAAGCTCCCTAAACAGGTCGGACTCGAATTGTCTTCCTTGATCGGTAGTAATATTCTCGGGTATAAAGCACGTGCAACAGTCTCTGCCATCATGTCATGCATAGGGACTGCCTCAGGCCAACGACGAGAGAAACGGTCAACTATTGTCAGCAAATAACGGTTGTCATTCAAAGGTTGCAGAGGTCCAACGATATCGACATGAACGTGACGGAAACGACTGTCGAGTATAGGAAAATCTGACAAAGGTGCTTTGGTGTGGCGTTGGACCTTCGATCGTTGGCACTGAATGCAAGCTTGCACATAACGGCGAATGTCCTTATGCATATTCTTCCACACAAAACGATCTGCTACTAGTCGTCAAGTAGTGCGTAGTCCCGGGTGAGCTAGTCCGTGCACATACTGCAGAATTGTTTGCCTGTACTGGGGTGAAATGTATGGTCTTACATTGTTGCACGACGTATCACAGTACAGAGATCGCGTCGAAAGAGGCGTTTTGCGTAACTCCAACTTCAACGATGTCGGAGAGTTAAGTAGGCGTTCAAGTTCATCGTCGGTCTCCTGCTATCGCTTCGTAGTCAAACGGCATTGGTGCTGATATAATTTCTGTTCTTGAAAGTGTGTCGGCAACCGTGTTGGCCGGTCCACTGATGTGACGAAAGTCACTGGTAAACTCCTATATAAAACGAAAGTAACGGTCTTCGTGCGGAAGGCGACTGTTTGGGCTGGTTGACATAGCGTGTGTCAACGGTTTATGGTCACTGTAGATAACAAATTTTCTGCCTTCCAGCATATGGCGAAAATATTGCACTGCCATTTTCATCGCCGTTAGCTCTCGACCGAACGTCGAGTATTTCATTTGAGCTGATGAGAACTTTTCCGAATAGAAACCAAGCGGAACCCATCTATTTCTGTCGAGCTGCTTGAGCACCATCCCTGCTGCCGTGTTGGATGCATCTATCATCAAGCCCATTGGCTTCGACGCGTCCGGATAATGTAGCAGGGTCACATCCGCTAACGATTGCTTACACTGCTCAAACGCTTTTCCAGCATCTTCAGACCACACCAGTTTACGACTGTCGTTATTTCTATTTCCTGGAATTAACTGCCGCAATTCCAGCTGTAAATCGGTGGCACGTGGGATGAACCGCTTGTAGCAATTAATGAGGGCGGGAAATCTACGTAGTTCCTTCACGGTGGAGGTGTCGCAAATTGAGAAACTGCTTTAACTCGTTCGGACAGTGGAAGAATTCCATCTTCACTGATCACATAGCCAAGGGAATCGACTCGTTTTTCAGCAAACTTACTTTTCTCCACGTTAATGACGAGACCAAAGCATTTCAATCTTTCAAACACTGCTCGTACATGTGCGTAATGTTCCTCTAGTGAACGTGATGCGATACAGATATCGTCCACAAATACAATCACGACATCCATGTCACCGAACACCTTATGCATTAATCGTTGAAATGTCTGGCTCGCGTTGCAGAGACCAAACTGCATGTGGTTGAACTCATAAAGTTCGAATGGTGTGATAACGGCGGTCTTGGGTACATCCTTCTCTTCTACCGGAATTTGGTGGCATGCTCTCTCTAGATCCAGGGTCGTAAAAACGCATTTTCCCTGAAAAGCGTTGAGTAAGTCATGGATATGAGGAACGGGATACCGGTCTGGTACAGTGATTTTGTTTAAGGCACGATAGTCCCCTACAAATCTCCATTTGCCGTTCTTCTTGGGAACGCAATGTAGAGGACTTGAACAACAGCTGCTGGAAGGTCGACAAATACCAAGATCGATCATTACCTGGAATTCCACCTTCGCTGCATCTACCTTGCCGGTGCCATTCGCCGACATTTGGTTGCCACCGGTGGTCCTTTCGTTTGAATGTGGTAAGTGACGTCATGTTGCACCGTTGTTTTCATTGTTGATGGTAGTGATGGAATTCCGAAAGCAGTTCACGGAACGGATGGTCGGATGCAATAACTGTTACGCTGTGTACCGGTATATTTGTTAAACCACCGATAGAGGACACCTTGGTAAGGCCATCGATCAAACGACGGTGCTTCAAATCAACCATGATACCGAAAGCAGCAAGGAAATCTGCGCCAATTATTGGAACTCCTACATCCACAACAAGAAAGAGCCAATTTAATCGTCGTCTCAAACCCAAGTCTGTTGTGATGAAACGCTTATCGTATACATGGATCTTAGTTCCATTTTCCGCGTGCAAATCGAATGGAGCAACACCGTTTTTTCTGTCCTTACTGGTAGCTGGAATGACAGAAACATCAGAACCAGTATCGATTAAGTACCTATTTAGTGTTTGAGGTACGGTCGCAGAGGATTATACGGCGACTTTCTGGTTGTGCGTTCACTCCCGCTGATTCGAAGGAACGACCCATTAGTTTTTTGAATTGTATCTACACGGCTCGCGGCATTTGGTGGCTCGACCACCAAACTTTCTGTGAAACTAGCATATGTCGTCGCTGATGTTACGACTGGATCTTGAAGTAGATCGGCTTCGAGAAGTGCTTCACTCTATCTTAAGTCGGCGGATCTCAGCGGACAGTGTGGCAATCTGACCTTGTAGATCAGCTATAGGTGATGTTTCCATGCTGTTAGAATTTGCGGCAACTTGTGACGAACCCGGATATTCCACCATTTTATCGGCCATCTCGGCTAGCTTCCCAATCGTTCCATCGCTGATTGCAAGGATTGCTTCCACGTTTGGCGGCATTCGTTGCAGGAAAAGCATTTTCATTAAGTCGTCCGTGACGTTCAGTCCTGCGGCCAGTTCCTGCATTTTGGCGAGGAGATGCGTTGGCCGCATATCGCCCAGATCACTGTCTCCGAGAAGTCGCTCCAAACGTCCTTTCGCTGAGACTTGGAAACGAGAAATCAGCCTTGTTTTGACCGCCTCGTACTTATTCTCGTTGGGAGGGTTTGTGACCAAATATGCTACGTGGCATATAACAGATTGGTCGATTTTCACGACGATGTGGTAAAACTTCGTGTGATCCCGGCAAGGGTATATTGTGCCTCCGCTTGGGCAAACCACATTACGGGATCATGCTTCCAAAAATCCGGAAGCTTTACTGCAACTCCGGCGGTGAGTGCTGCATTCTGTTGAGGATTGTTTTCGGCGTTAGCCATTTCAATTTATACGCGACGATTACGTTATCGAATTCGTTTTTTCCGCGTCGGGGTCACCAATATGGGAACTTTTGTGAGACGGGAAATAAAACAAGAGCGCGACGTAAAACTCAACTTGTTTATTCTTGTCCTCTATAAAAACTGAAGTACTGTACTTTTTCTCTTCCTCGTCATCCTCGTGCCAAGCAACAACTAGGGGCGCTCGAATGCGTTCTCGGTGCAGACGTATTTCCAGCGGCACCACACATGTTTCGTCCGTATTGGACTTTACTACATCTCGTGATACTATGCGAAGACAGCTTCTGTTAGATTAAAGCTAACAATTATATTAATTAGACATAGGGCTGCAAAATGGTGAGTCGACAACTGTGATGGAGCGTGCGTCCCCGCAACATAGCTTTGGTCGGCACAAGTTCCTACCTCATGCTTCCACGGGTCAATAGATGACAAATACCGCCAGCTAAGGGTTGCGTACTTAGCTGGTAGTGCAGCCTGGGAACTGTTGTCCTTCTGACTTCAGCTAGATTGAGGAGGTCTGTTCACCAGCGGCTGAGTAAGAAACGCTGTATCTCGTCAGCTATACCTTAGGAGGTAGTCCCAACAACGCATTGTAGGCAGCTCGACCCCGGTAAGCCTGCATGCTGAAATCTTAGCCTACCACGAAAAATGTAAGTATTCTTTATACGGTATAGAGTTTTGGATCATCCATGGAATTCCCGAGTATTGTATGAAAATTTTCATTTTTTCCTTCATGGCAATAATAATGCAACTCCATCTACAATTGCAGCAGGACTACAACCGAAAGACATGCAGAGAGTACACATGTTATTCTCATTTTATATTATAACATCCCTTCACAATATTTTCAGCTTCGCATTTATCCATCGTCGTAGGTTTTTGTCCACTTACCTCATTGAGCGAGATAAGGCGCTATAACCTTGGCAATTATTGCCAGGCTTTTGGTTTAAATGCCAAAAGTTCATCCACGGGCAAAAGGAGCATAAACTAATCTTTCTAGCATCTATGCTCTCTACCTGGAAGCGTTTGGTACGGAAGGTCCACGCTTTCTTCCTTCCCTTTAGATCTTTCTGGAATCGCTCTATTTCGTGGAATCCTCTCTGCGGCACATACTACGCAGTTGGCCTGGCCGATGACCAGAAAAATGATGTATTCAAAACACCATCATTTTCCAGGATGCCTTCAAGAATTGGCTGCGTTAGTGTGAGATTAGATTAGATTAGATTAACAATTGTATGCATTAGACATAAGAATTCCAGAATTTTAAGTGCAGAGGGCATGTCATCAAAATAGATATTCAATAACTTTGAGGTCATACATTATTTATTATGCTTGATAACTCATATCATAAGAACTGATTATAAACAACATCATGCATACACAGGAATACTTAGTTTTCTCTCATTCTCCCATTACTTCATCCAATTCATGAAACTTTTTACTAACGTCAATGGTGCAACACAGGAAAATCCAACAGTCCTAGCTAAGCAACACGAACAAAGTTGAAGAGGACATTAAAACAAAATATCTATACAAAAACTTATATCGATACGTATTACCCATAAATCACCAGTCATTCGCGCAGGTTCCGTTCCGCGTAGCCTTCGATCGATTACGTCCACTTAAATTCTTTTTTTAATAATGGGATCAACATCCTTTGACTTTCTCTTAGTGCATAATGTAAACAATAAGTAAATAGTTCTGTACATCCTAACACATTTCATGTAAAGCACACTGTTACCTATATGCAAAATAAATCCACAATTACATTCAACGAAAGTGACAAAATCTGAAGATGCCCCGTTTCGTAGCTATGTAGAATAAGTTTGTCTTGCTTCAAGCAGAAACTAGATAAGCCCTAGATGCTTGAAAGTTGTGAACTACTTAATGCCTTTTTCTTCCTTCTGTAACTACTTGCTTCTATCGCTGAGCGATAAAACGTTTCTGGAGTAATTTTAAAATATCGCAATTTTATAAAATTTGGATCTTGAACTACGATGATAAGTAGACCGTTTTGAAACAACTTTTTTTTTCGAAACGCCTGATTTGCATCGAAAAGGAAAACTATAGAAAAGGGTCTTAATGTATTTGCATTATATTTATGGGTTACATTTTACAACTTCAAACAACTGATTACAATTGATTTCCTTTTATTACCCTAATGTTTATTACAGTCATAGAAAGTAAACGTTCGCAGTCGTCGAAAATCATTGTGTTGAATTGCCTTGGGATTACCTACGATAATTTCTTCAATTTAAATATATAGTTTTATTGTTTCACTTTACATTTTCAACCATTGATTAACTAGTTTTATTTTAATTACTCTCGCTATATTTTTATATCATACATAATTTGCTACATCTTTATGTCCTGTTTTCGCAGAAGGATAAAATTTATCAACCCAATCGCTCCACCCGCTAATGCAATTACGATCTATGGTTGTGTTCTTGTGTGAGGGTGTGTGTTGTAAAGTAGTGCTTACCTAATAAAAAATCTCCCAACGCGATCTCACATTCAACTTCAAACAGTTAAACATTCCCTATTACACACTCTACTTAACCTGAGTTCTTAGATGCTGTAAGAACTCATAGTACGAAAGGGAACTCTGGTTTCTGTCGTCGACAAACTTTTCAACGAAAAACGAACGGAATTGACTCGTATCTCTGCGAAATGAAGTAGAAGCATGGTTAATGTTTTACGAATTACGAAGCCACGAAAAACGAAACTCACCTGATGACCTGTATGTAACTAGAATACGGTTTCTCTTCGTTGATGGCGTCGATAAATGCAAACAATGCCTCACTGGCTGGAGTCTCCCTGCTGGGCAACTCGATGCAAAAGTCCGGTATCTCCGAAACGTTGTTTACTCCTAGAGAGGTGAAATACAAAAACGATTTATTATTTTTTTCAAACCTGCAGGTAGCTTATTGTACATACCGAGAACATCATTCAGAATTGCAGTTGGTACATTAGATCCCACATAGATGAACATGTAAGGACCGCAGTCCAGTAGGAACATGGATCGTGAATCGAACCTGTAGAAATAAGACTCAAATGATTACTGTGTTCTCCCTTTCCTTAGCTAGAGTCCCTAATATAGAGTCACGCAAAGAGTGCAACCAAATCTACCTATCGGAGCTACCTATCGAGCATCCCATCTGAATTATACATGCACGCAAAATGAGAGCTAATCGAAATAAGTGTTGCATGTTCTTCTTGTCGTGAATCTTTCTAGGGACTCTATCCTTAGCATGTAAGGAACTCACTTCTCAGCTGAAAGTTGTAACCGCGGTGGCTCCACCAAATGCTGCTCCCCATCGCCTTCGTTTGCACTGTGGAAAAGGCTGTCCAGTACGTAAAAGTCCGCATAGATATACCGAATCAGTTGATCCAGCGGCATCGTCTTCATCTCGCTCATTGCAAACACCCGATCGTCCAGACGGGTGCTGGTACCTACCCGAAATGCGGCCTATAATAACATACAGATTAGATGTTTCTACATTTTAAAAAGGTAAGCCAATCACTTACGTGTTTCAGTAGGGCCAAAATATACAACGGCAGAAGCGAGAGATTCTCCGGTGCCACAATGGAACCAGAATTCTGCGGTAAATTCTGTGCGATCTTGAACGCAGTGAAGATGTCGACGGTTGCATTGATAAAGGCATCTCTGGCATCGGACAGACTGGATGTTAGTGAACGATCCACGGCCATCTTGGCCAACAGGCCAACGATACACTGGGAATCCGCTGAATACATTACTTCCGACAGACTAGCTGTGACCGGTATGCAAAGCGTATGTACTCGGATCCGCCGTTCAGCTTTGCTGCTAGTGTACAGTAGCGCTGCCTGGAAGCATACTGATTTCACGTCGGCCAGACTTTCCTCATAAGTTATCTGGAAAAAGTCAGTCAGCCTTCAGGGTTCTACAGCATATCTCTTAAGCATGACTCGAATTTACCTGCATACCAAATCCAGCATCCGGATTTACATTCGGCAACGATAGCAAATCCGTTGACCGCACAAAGAAATTACCGTGGAATGTATGAATCGCCAGGCCTCGAGTACAGCGTACCCGCATAACGGCCTCAAACCCGATCTTACGACTCAGATACCGATCGAAACATTTCTGCAGCGTTTTCACTAGTTGTGGTTTGGTTGCACTAAACAGCGGGATATGATGCATGCACCCACCACTAAATTTACTTATTCCAGCTGTAAAAAGTGGAATCAGAATCATTAACTGGACAATCAACAAAAAATCTGTTTACTAATACTTACAAATTGTTGCTACATCACAGTACTGATTATTCAACAAAAACAAATCAACAGCAATCTGCTGAGCAGAACAGTCTAAAGCTAGTCGCTTGTAAAAGTCTGTTGCCGGTCCCAAATGGGCTACATCCTTTGAAGAACGGTTGTTGGGATCCTCCCTAAAATAGACAAATTTTGCTCAAGCAATCACCAATTGACCAACCCTGTTCAGTTCAACTAACCGTGACTGCAGTGCTCCTGGTCCATAGTTAGGCAAGCAACACTGGAACACCGTGACTCGACCACCACAAGCGCTCTGGTGAAATGCAAAATTAATGAACGGTGATCTGGTGTCAAGAATAACTGAGTGAATCAATTCTTACCATCAGCTTGAAAGCGACTTGCAACGCCGCACCAAGCGCACTATGCGTATCGTGAGCATGCTCGAAACGTTTCGGTAGCTGCGTCAGCAGATCCTTGATCAATTCCTTGCATTCTTTCAAGTTGACCAGTAAGTTATCCGGATACGGCAGGAACACGTCTAGTTAGATAAACGTAAATAAGATTATATCGATTTTAAACAATTGGTGCAATAGGGAGACATCCATACCGTCAACATCCAGAACCGTAATCTCGTGCGGTTGATTGTAGCCCTCGGCAATGTTGTAGAAGTGGATCGCGCTATTGTACGCAACGAAGCCGACCTGGGTCCGAGCATCGCCTGGTAGATTCTCGAGCTGCTCCATCAATGTACTGCACACTGTGTGCAGGTAACCGGTTTGTTGGGCCAACGAAGACACATCCAGTAGGAATAGGTATATCGCTGGCTGAGGAGGTCGTAGCTGTGCATGATGGAAGAAAGCGTTAGAAGTTTTCATTTATAAGCGAAGATAGAATTAGTAATCCTTACCATGTACTCCGCAGGAGCGATGAATTCAATCGTGCTGGACTTGATCTCCGGCCGACGAGTTGGATCACCGTAGGTTTTCGTGACCGGATCATACTGGAACTCCTCCGGTACTGGAGAATATAAAAAATGATTATGTGGTTTTAACTAATTGAGTGTTTAATTGGATCATAAGTGATAATGGCGAAAAGAAAATTCTCGCATTAATCAGGAAGAACCAGATTACGAGGGCTTCAAGTGGTGAGTAGATTTACGAGTCTTATGATCTCAACAGGCTGCCTACTGAAACATGGTGGTGCTGGTTGGCGTAGCCTGGGCAATGTTGTCAATTTGGAAATAGCAAAGTGAGAGGATACGAAGGGAGCTGGTAAAGCATCATAACATTTTGTGAGTTGCGAAGAATAGGCTTTGCTTTTGAGTGAAGAAGAAGCTTCTAAACTAAATGTTTTGGAAAGTTAAGAAATTATCTTGTTTTCGACCGAAATTGATACTGAAAGTGTACCAAAGTGGCTCGGAATGCATTTTGCTCCAAGGTGTGGCAAAATTTGTTCATTCCCGGTCGAGTTTCGGAGGAACCCCAGTATCGGAAAGTGGTTTTCCGCGTTGTCGCGAGTGAATTGATAATTATTGTTACAGATCTACTTGAAACGAGAATACAGTTTTGAATTTCGATTTTGAGGCGTTCCATAGGCAGCTATTTTAAACATTTAGCAGTGTAGTCCGTCAGTTGTGGACTCGCCTTAAAGGGTGAAAAGAAGAAGAAAAGTTTTGACAGAGTGTGGAGTGAACAAAAAATGAAGAAAACAGCTATTACTGGTCCCCTCTGGCACTTTATCCTAAGTACAGCTTCCATGACAACATCGAAAACGGTTATTAGGACTTCACTATATGCCGTTAATCAATTTGTGCCTAATAAACTCAACCGTAAACCTCCCAAACCTGCTACTAGGACGCACATGCCAACGACCATTACAAACACCTCAATAGCAGCTTGTACAACGATCATCAGTCTCAATTGCAGAGTCGTGTCGAAACAAACCCGAAGAGCTTCTGGCGGTTCGTGAATGAACAACGGAAGGAAACCGGTTTACCTTTCACTATAACTGACCGCACTCATGAAGCTAACTCTGCCGTGGACTTGTTCCGAACGCAGTTCAACAGTGTCGTTTGCGGCGAAATTCTGAATGCTGAGGGCCTCGAAGCTGCTACTAGCAATGTTTCCCGCTTGTCTATATGTGGCTCTGTACTCACTATCCATAGTGATATGGTGATTTCAGCCGGGAAGCAGATGAAAGCTTCAACTGAATGCGGTCCTGATGTTATTCCTTCAATAGACTTTTCTGCCGCTGTTAGTATTAGTAAGCAGTTGCACTAATACAATCGTTTTGCTGGTCAACCAGAACACTTTGACAGCTGATCTCGAGGTTGAAAACAATAAACAAATCGATCCTATACGTATAACGCAGCACGCCAGTATTAGTGGCATTTTACAACGGTCTTCAATTTATCATTAACCTCCGGTGTGTTTCCTGAATGCTGGAAAAATTCGTTTGTTTTCGCAATACTCAAAAAGGCATGCAAACGATCCGTCGCCAACTATCGTACACTCAAAAAAATCGACACGTCACATCCACGTGAAACGCACGTAATTTTCGTCCACTGCCAAAACCAGTAATAAACACGTGGAATTCACGTAAGAGCTACGTGATTTCCTCGTAAATCCACATTCTACGTGAAAATCATATAATTGTTACGTGATTTTTCACGTACAATTCACTGGTACGTAATGTTCACCTGATTTTACTGACGAAGATTTGGTTACGTGTTCAGGTGAAAGTTACGTGAAATTTCACGTGGAAATAACGTGACGATTTTTTTGAGTGTAGGATAGCTGCACTAAGGACGGTGTCGTTAATTATGAGTACACCTAAAAATTACTGTATTTAAATATGTTTTATTTATTTTGCAACTCAAATTCATTTACATTGTTTATTGATCATCGAAAAAGCCCATTACATAAGTATCCATTAAATTTTCATAAATCTGGTCAGCTCTCGCACCTTCTTCTTGATGTTCCTCGTGAGGTTTTGCACAACCGTTCCGTCGATGGTTTTGCTTACGTTTACCCAGTCTTTTTTGAATTTGATGATTTCATCTGTTCCTCTAGCATTCTTCCGCAGCTTTCCTTTCATCAAAGCCCAAAACTTCTCAGTGGGCCTTATTTGCGGACAATTTGTAAGAATCATCGTCTTTCCATAAATTGGACATTTTTCTCTTCATACTAGTCCAACGTGGCACCTGCATAGTGGCAGGATGCCAAGTCAGACCAAAACAGTGCCGAATCTTTGTGTTTTCGAATTAGTGGTAGAATTCGTTTCTGCAGGCATTCCTTCTGGTAAAGGTGTCGATTTCATACCGCACTGGTAAATTGCCTGTCAAACCAACTCCTTTTTTCCAAATTTTTCGCAAAAAATCGATTTCTCCGAATTTGGGATATCCTTTCTACGCTTCACGGTGTAAAACTGTGCCCCTGGAAGTGCCCTGTAGTCAAATTTGTACGTCTTGTCATCTATGATAATGCATATGTCATTTTTGCTCAAAACGTCGTCGTACAGCTTCCAAGCCCAAGTTTTCACGGAATCCGCCTGAATTTGGCTGCGTTTCGGACATTTTTGTTTCCGGTACGTCTTCAGGGAATTTCGCTCTTTTGCGCGTTGGACCATTTCAATCGTCGTTCCACACTTTTTTGCGCAATTCCTGATGGATACCTCCTTTTTTCCTTCAAAAAATTTGTTTGTCGAAATTTGGGTATAACGCACCTGTTTTTCTACCACGGCCGGGTAAGTCCTTCAATGTATTATGCATAACAAACCGGTTGATCGCATTTTGGACCGCACAGACACTAACACCCCCTTCTTTTGCTAATTTTGTTAACCACAATCCCTTTTCTATGCAGTACTTGGTCACAATCGATTTTCGCTTTTCTTCCGTAAGATCTCGCATTGTTCCGCTTGAAGTAAAACTTTAACTTTCAATGAAGGTTTTCGTTTGTTTACAAGGCAAGCAATACATTGACAAAAACAGCTCTCATGGTATTTTTCATACAGAACCTCACAGGTGTACTCATAATTAACGATGCAGGCCTTGTGTGCTATATCCAAGCTATTCGAACTAATAGTTCTTCAAAGGCTGGTCCATGACTATTCACAGATTATTTATCCTGACCAACACGGTTTTATGCCCAAGCACTCAAATGTGACCAACCTTATCGTATTTACATCGTTCGCCATCCGCGAAATCAAGTAGACGCCATATACTCCGATCTCTCTGCGGCCTTCGATAAAAATGAACCATCAGATTGCAATTTCCGAATACGACAAAATGGGGCTACACGATCAATTGTTGAACTGGCTCTGCATATACTTGACTGATAGAACTATGTCTGTGATAATTTCAGATTATATCTCGTCCAGCTTTTCAGTACCATCCAGCGTTCCTCAAAAAGTCACTTTTTGCGTTCCCTTTCGGAGCTGCAGGCAAAGAGGCAGCGGTAGCGGCTGAATAAGACTGACCACTCGATTTTCCCGGCGAATCGCGAAGTGGCGGTGGTGATGGACGACGAGACCTATCTCACCCTGGATGGCAACGACTGGCAGGGCACTTCGTATGTTACTTCCCCCACGAAGGAAGTGAGCTCCGAGGTGAAGTTCATTTCACACACCAAGTTCCTCTAGAAGGTGCTGCTGTGGCTGACAATCAGCGAGTAAGGGATGTCAAAGATGCTCTTGTTTCGCTCCGGACTGGCCGAGAACGGGGAAATTTATAGTACGAAATGCCTGCCGGAAGTTGCGTCTTTTATCAAGAAATACCAAGACGCGGTTTTCTGGCCGAATCTGGTGTCGGCCCACTACTCGAAGCGATCGTTGGAGGAGATGAAGCGGCTGAATATCGATGTGGTACCCAAGTCGGCGATCCTGACCAACGTCCCCCAGCTGCGTCCCATCGGGAATTTCTGGCCAACCTGAAGCGTAAGATCTACTCCATCGATTTTGTCGCGAAAACGGAGGAGGAATTGATAAACAAAACGAAGAAAGAACTCAAAATATGCCTACTCGCATGTTTTTGTCCGCCGTGGCGAATGTTCCGGTTCACTGCCGGAAGGCCGCTCGCAAGGGCGTAGAACTTTTTTGCAAGTAAGCTTAAATAATTACCTTCCATGGGAAATTTATCAAAAGCAATTATCTGTCTTAGCCTTTTTTATCACTATTTGAAATAAAAACCATTTTTTTAATGCAAACGTTATGATTGGCCAATTTTCGTGAAGGTAAAATATGTTTGATTGAGTAGCATTTTTATTAGATAGAAAAAATCACCTGTCAAATTCGACTGACATAGATTTATAGAAGAAACGGAATTTGAGGAACACGTTGGCTGAGATTCATTCCCATGTTAGAAGGCAAAAAAATTCTACGACAAGCGAGAAACTGAAAAGAACAGGAAACGTAAAACCAACGTTGCTAATAAACGATGTAGCAAGCAGAGCTCTGTTTTCGTCGCAAAACAATATCATAAATTAGTGTAATTCTATCAGCTTCGATTTTACTTATGAGAAGTAGAACATTTACAGATGCGGAATCCAAAATACCTTTTCAGCATCACAAAGCAATCGATTGCGTTTACAAAGATATCGATTATTAGGAGGATCAGAACAACATGTTTGGTTTCCCTATAGTAATTCCCTTAAAAAACTTCTTGGGCAGTCCGAGTTTGTAGTAAAACAAACCCAGATTTTCGGGGAAGGAATAGACGCAATTTAGTATTGGTGGAAGAGGATTGAAGCTGAACCGATACTCCCATTATTCGGTGCCTGATAACACCTACCCAACTCGAACTACCTTTTAGACAATTTAGAGGATTCAAGTAAATCACATTCCCATAATATTAATCCAGGAAAACTGCCAAATTCTGCTCATTCTGCTAAAGAAGAATAAATACCCTGAAAGTTGGTGACCGAAGAAGGGAAAACCGGCGTCATGTTAGCAACCTCTAATTTCTGTGTTTCTGGGCTGAAGTAATTTTAACTTACTTTGATTCAAGAATAATTATATAGTGCACAGATATCGTTGAAGCTTTACGTCTGTATCTACTTACACTCATTGACGCGGTAGCAAAGATTACACTTCCACTTTTTACTGTCAACAAAGTACACGAACGGGTTGATGTAGGTTCTACACGCTCGACATCGCACTATCGTATTGCAGGATATCACGGGCAGGTTCTGAAATAGGTGAAAAATTTATTTATCAAGGTCAGCTAAATCACACCGACGGCCACTTACATTTAGATCTCGGAACGGGTGTATTAGCACACCAAGAGGAAGTCTAGATTTCTGAAGCAGTTGATTCGTTTCCGGTATTTTCGTTACTGTACATCGGAAAATGCTGCAAGGGTGGCAAACAGGAGTTAGTTGTAAGCTAAGGAATAAAAAACAAGGGAAAGCGAACAACTCACTCTGGATTACAGTTGACCGCCTCCTGAAACGGATGGTTGAGATGAATCGGGGGTGGTCGGACTTTTCCCGTTGGTAAGATGTGCCGGTTCTGCAGTAGATCTACCGTATTGTTGCCCCAAAGCCGGTTAAAACCACCTCTCACTACGCTTTGCTGTGGATCTGTTTGTTGCTGCTGCTGCTGCTGCTGCTGTTGCTGTTGGTAGTTGGCACCGTATGGTTGTTGTAATAGTGGTTGCTGTTGATGATGGTTATGATGCTGATGTGGAAGATGGCTGTGTTGATGTGGTTGTTGGTATGGTTGCTGTAGTTGTTGAAATTGTGGATTTTGTTGCATTCCGGGCATTGGTGGTTGCTGTTGCTGCTGCTGTTGTTGTTGCGGTTGCTGTTGTGGGTAGTTGCTGTTTGTTTGGGATGCTGGCATTGGCGGCATGGTTTGAGAGGGATACAAAGGCCTTTTACCAATAGCTGAAGTCGTTGTTGCCATAGGACCGGTGGAAGAGATCGGGGGCATGCCCGGATAAGACTGTGCGACATTACTTGGAGGGGGGATATTCTGCGGTTGGGTTTGTGGAGGCATTTGCGAATTGTGTACGTAGTTGCCATTGATAGGTCGTCCCTGTTGATTGGTTAGTGGTGGTTGCTGGGTATATGGTATCGTTGTTGGCGTTATACTGCTGTTGGTTTGTGGAACATTCGGCTGCTTCATAGATGGCAGTTGGGCCTGTTGTTGTTGATTAGAATAGCTACTGATAGATGGGGGTTGCTGTGTAGCTCCTGGTCCATTCACTTGATTTGCCTGTTGTTGAGCAGATGGTGGTCGATTGACACTTAAATTTTGCATGCTTGCTGTAAGATTGCCATTCAAAGGGGCCTGTCCAAACGTTGGAGTGGAGGCATTTAGTGGAGTAGATAGCCCAGATGCTGTCCTGGGCGGCGTATTTATAGTGTTTGCTAGATTCCCACTAGTCCAGTTATTATTAGAGCTCATAACGTGGTTATTAGTTGGAGGCATAGCAGTCTGTTGACTTTGACTAGACGACGTCGGATAGCTGCCTGTCCGGTTTGTTAGCGATGGTGGCAACTGAGACGCTGGGATATTATTGTTAACTAGAGCTGGTGATGACGTTCTCGATGAGGTAGCACTGTTGCCGTTTGAAACTAGATTCGCAACCCTATTGTTCGGCTGTGGCAACTGAGTATTGAACAGTGGTTTATGTGCCATCGGCGGTCCATTTTGTAATGGTACCGTGGCCCCAGAAGTTGGAGGTGCAACATGCTGCGTAGCACTCGCGGTCATTGTTGCTGGAAACTGCGAAGGACCATTCATCATGATATTCTTTGTGGGATACTGTTGTTGTGTTGGCAGGACCTGCTGTTGTGGCATTGGTCGTTGATGTTGGGGGCCGTTTGTCGCTGGAGGAAACCCGTTCGCCATTCCATAGTATTGAGATGGATTCGACATCATTTGCGAGTCTTTCTTGGTTTAACTAAAATCAAAAAAATCACATTAGCCATAAATTTCAACGGAGAATTTGTTACATGGTCATGTATGTAGGGAAAAGAATCTTATTGGAAAATCCGTGCATTCGGTAAACTATGTCAGCGGTTGGGACACCCCAAGTGATGCGATCGAAACGATAGGCTAACAACATTCCACCATTACAACGCAAAGGGGTGGCAATAATTGTGGATTACAATCAAGTTGCACCCGTTCAATAAGCTCGCCTTACGCAAACACACGAACTAATGTTCATCTTCATTGTGCATACTAAACTGCTACACGCGATCGCTACACTCTGAGAATGTTTACAGACTTCAATCCATTTGTGTGGCACATGCTATCAAGAGCCCGTGGCTATTAGTATTTACGTATACAATTCAAGTTACCTGCTCACATGTATGCTTTCTGCAAATAAGTAAACTGACACATTTCGATATCAAACACATGTGTGATTAGTCTCGGTCGGATCAGACAAACGTATAATATAAACGTAGAGCACGTTGAACTTGGCCGTGAAATGGAATTTTACGCTGAAAACGGAACGATAATGATATGAACGGATATGGTGGAAATACCTAACTGTTATTTATACTGCACTTCGCTATGTTTACTAGATTTAAATGCTAAATTTATGTGTTATCTTGTTAGATCACAGGTAGGCGACTGTATGGGTTATAGTTAACGATTGGTAATTACGGAGCGTGATGATACATTACTTCAGAGGCGTGTTGGGGATTCTAGTTGAAACAACATTTCAATATTAAACTTCTATAAGTTTTGTTTCATGAACCGAGTCATGGAATGGACAAAATTTTAAAATATAAGGCAATGTTTGCTCTATTGCAGCAAACATTTCATTTTATTCCAATCATTGCACATTGTGTAGTTCACTAGAAATTGACGGCTGATAAAGACTGTATAACGAATGTATACCCTCTATTGAGGAATCCAAGTATAGCTACAGTGTGGTTAAACATCATAGTTGCTTAAATTGAAATTGAAAACAACTTTCTGTCTGACTTTTAAATTGTATGAAATTCGTCACATCATATTTATCTTCAATGTTCTGCTCTTGTTATCATCAATTAGTTTGCTCAGACAGAAGGTCAGAAGAACCTGGATTCCTCAAGTAGTGTTCTTAGATAGTGGCTGAAATAATATACTCGAGACAATTCAAAAAGACGCTTTTCGAAGTTTTTTTTTAACGATTTTCGATCCAGATGGAGAAAGAAGATTGTGAATAAACGTTATTGTCGTCGTTGGCGGTGTTTACACCTGTTTATATTGCATATGAGAGTGAGTTGATGTGTGAGCCCTACGACTTGATTTTGTCAGGTGTTTTTGTAATTCATACATTCACGTCAACTGAACTTACCCGGAGAAACCAAACTATCCAAAATCAAGTATGACAGTACTCAAAACTAAGTACATTGATAAGACTACTATTTTGGATATAACTTTGTTCGCACTGGTTGGTAGATTTAACTCAACCCTAAAGTATGATTGATAAAGTCAATTTTACCCACAGCAATGTACACTGAACCCAAACATCGTCCTTTTATCGAATGAATCCTCCGTCGGTTGATATCGAAACATTGAAATCGCATTTTCGAATGATAGATGCAGGCGAAGGACGATTTTCTAGAAACCAGATGATTATCCTTCCAATGTTGTCCAACTAATAAATCGCGTAGTGAATGACCTCCCATTCAAATTCGAATGCATGCTGTATGAAAAATCGTCATCCCAAAATCGAATGCGTATTGCATTGGAAAAGCCCTATAACGAGAATCATTTGAAATAAGGATGACAACCATTCGATGTTACATCATTCGGTAAGAACCTATCAATCGCTATAAGAACTGGTACCATCACAAATAAAGGATCGAAACCTGCTCGATTCCTTATGCCTGGTACAGACATACAACGTACAGTGTTGTACTGCTTTAGTCTAGTACGTGTTTTTAGGTACTGAATTAAAGTATTTGACAGTTCGTACAACGGTCAGCGTTGTATGTCTGTCCCTGGCATTACGGAGTCACGATTAATTGTTACCGAATTCCTCAATTTTCAGGCTCCCGTTGCAAGCTTTGCTCAACGGTTTTGAAAGGATTATATGAAATAATTCTAAGCCCATGATTTGTTTCAGATTAAACTGCTTCATAAATCGCTAATTCTCTTCACAGTTTGGAAACAAACATCGTATTGTATTAGGTTGATTGTCATACGAAACATGGATGATCGTCATACGGATCTATCCATAAGATGAACCAGAAAGTGAAATAGGAGTAGACAATTTTATATTTTATTTATTCTGTAACAACTAAATAGACGCAAAATATAGTTTAATGTTCAAAAAAAAAATAAGACAATCATCCGATTTCCGTATGCTTTTCGTTAAAGGGCGCAATCGAATTACTTTTCAGACGATCTTGGGACGATGTTTGGGTTCAGTGTACGCGAGTGCTGCTTTTTTTTTTTTTAATCAGTTCGTTTATTTGTTAGGCTCAGGCGTGTGTAACACTTTACGGAGCCGATATTCAATATTGTTGTACAAAAAATTTTACTTTTTCTTATTAGTAATAGAGGGATGCCAATTACTCGTGGCTAGCTCGAGGTTAATGGGTCACATTTTTGTTTGGAAAGGGTAGGTAACTTATTTAAGCCATTATTTGCTGCTTTTGGTTGCGACATCTTCCAAATCCTCGATCCCTGTAGTTCCTTTCAGAAACTAAGCCGCAGATGGGTGACCACAGTTTACTGGGCAGGTACAAGTAGCACGGAAACAAAAGGATAGCATAACTGGGACACGATGGTAGGGAGTTTACTAGAGTGGAAGGAAGGAGGTTGAGACGTTACACTCTTAGATCAGACAAACAAAGGAATTCGTAAATCGCTTTCATGTAGGGAAGATCACGCATTCCCAAAACATCTCTTATCTCGCGGAAGGGTTGTCTACCTCGGGCCACTAGGGTATCCAATAGTCGTGTCCTGGAGGCATCATTATCCGGGCAATGCCAAACTGCGTGAGCAATGTCATCATAACCGGTTCCGCACCTACATAAATTGCTATCGACGAGGTAAATTCTGTAGAGATGTGCGTCTAGCGAGTAGTGGTTGGACATAAGTCTTGACATCACACGAATGAAACCGCGACTTACATCCAGACCTTTGAACCACGATCTCGACGAAACATTTGGAATAATGGAATGTAACCACCGCCCAAGAGAATTACTTGTCCAATCGTTTTGCCAACTTTGAAGAGAACTCTGACGTACTAATGGGAAAAATTCATCATGTGAAATTCTTCTTTCAAAAATCTCGCCTTCTTGTGCGCCCACCTTTGCTAGAGAGTCCGCCATCTCATTGCCTGGAATTGAGCAATGTGGGGGGACCCATACAAAGGTAATCTTAAATGATCTTTCGACCAACACACACATCTGCTCCCTTATTTGTGCAAGGAAGTAAGATGAGTGCCTCACTGTTTTCATCGACTGCAGGGCCTCAATAGAACTGAGACTATCTGAGAAGATGAAATAATGGTCTATGGGCATGCCGGAAATTATCCCCAATGCGAAATTGATTGCTGCCAGCTCAGCAACATATACGGAACAAGGTTCCTGAAGTTTCCGGAAGGCAGAAGAGTATTCATTGTGAACACCGAAGCCAGTGGATCCATCAATGCGCGACCCATCAGTGAAAAATCTACTATTGCAATTGACATGTCGGTACTTTTCAATAAAAATATGGGGAATTATAATAGGCCGAAGTTGATCTGGAACTCCTTGAATGGCCTGTTTCATGGAGAGATCATAATCAATGGAGGAACTGTGATAAGGGAAGCGTACACTAGGAGAACTGTAGCATGGAAGACTAATAATGGATGACATATAGTTAATATAGATTCGCAAGAATCTAGACTGGGTACTCAATTCGAGCATTTCTTCGAAGTTTTCAATCACAAGGTTGTTACTGCTTTCACACTTGATCAGTATTCTAGATGAGAGCTCCCAGAAGCGGTTCTGTAAGGGTTTTACTCCTGCCAGAACCTCCAGGCTCATATTATGCGTTGAATGCATACAGCCAAGGGCAATACGTAAACAACGATATTGAACGCGTTCCAATTTAATGAGGTGGCTGTTTCTTGCCGTGAGGAAGCAAAACGAGCCATATTCGAGAACTGAAAGAATAGTTGTTTTGTAGAGTTTAATTAGGTCTTCCGGGTGAGCACCCCACAATGTTCCGGAAATTGATCTTAGAAAATTGATCCTTGGTTGACATTTCTGTTTTAAATACGCAATGTGAGTACTCCAAGTGCATTTTGAATCAAACATGACCCCAAGGTATTTGAAGGTCAAAGATTGGGTAATGTCTCTTCCCAACAGCTTGAGACGCAGTTGGGCTGGGAACCGCTTTCTAGTAAACACTACCAATTCGGTTTTTTGCGGTGAAAACTCGATCCCCTAATTTCTGGCCCAGATGGACAGATTATTTAGGGAATTTTGCAATGGTCTTTGCAAGACTTCAGCACGCGGACCTCTTAAGGAGATCACAGCGTCGTCTGCAAGTTGTCTTAGCGTGCATCTATTTTCCAAGCAGTTATCAATATCTTTAACATAAAAATTATAAAGTAAGGGACTTAAACATGAGCCTTGGGGTAAGCCCATGTAGCTAATTCTGGAAGTTGTCAGTTGGCCTAGATTGAAGGTCATTTGTTTTTCTGACAGTAAATTATACAAAAAATTATTTAAAATTCCTGGTAAACCACTACTGTGCAGACTATCTGCCAGTATATCTATGGAAACTGAATCAAATGCGCCCTTAATATCCAGAAACACTGAAGCCAATTGCTCCTGGTGTGCAAAGGCCAGTTGTATATCAGATGAAAGCAACGCTAAACAATCGTTTGTTCCTTTGCTCTTTCGGAAACCAAATTGCGTATTTGATAGCAGGTTGTTTGATTCAACCCAACGGTCAAGTCTTGATAAGATCATTTTTTCTAACAATTTCCTTAAACATGGTAGCATAGAGATCGGACGGTAAGAATTGTAATCAGACGCTGGTTTCCCAGGCTTTTGAATAGCTATTACTTTAACCTGTCTCCATTCGGGTGGGACTATGTTTAATTCCAAGAGAGTGTTATACAGGTTAAGTAATCGTCTTTTAGCGATATCGGGGAGATTTTTCAGAAGGTTGAATTTAATCATATCGCTTCCCGGAGCAGAATTATTGGATGAAAGAAGAGCCATTGAAAATTCCAACATTGTGAATGGTTCGTCCAGAAAACCGTTACTTCGGGTGGAATCCCGTAAGTTCGGTTTTGTTGGAACAGAGTCTGGACAAACCTTTTTAGCGAAGTCGAATATCCACTGCATGGAGTATTCTTCACTCTCATTGGAGGATGAGCGGTTTCGCATGTAACGAGCCTTTCTCCAAAGCGTTGTCATCGAGGTTTCTCTAGATAGTCCCTCTACAAACGAACGCCAATAATTGCGTTTCTTTGCTTTGAGTAAGTTTTTAAGCTTTTTTTCAAGCTTTAGGTACCTATCAAAAAGCTCACATGTTTCATGTCTACGATAATCTTTAAACGCATCGGATTTCTCAAGATACAACTTAGTGCATTCGTCATCCCATCCAGGGGTGGCGGGTCTTCTTTTGAGGGATGCACTTGGAACACGTCGTTTCTGAGATTCTAATGCACTTTTGTACATCAGTTCGGAAAGAAAACGATACTCTTCTAATGGTGGAAGAGGATCGGTAGAATCAAACCAAGGGTTACCGCCGATGTAAAATGTTGCCAATCAATATGCTTCGTGAGGTCATAAGCAACATGGATTGACAGGTCTGTTTTTTGAAAACTATTTGTGATTGAGATAATAATTGGTAAGTGGTCACTACCATGGGGATCATTGATTACCTTCCACAGACAATCTAATGATAGTGAATTAGAGCACAAAGATATGTCAAGTCGACTCTCCCTGGCAGGAGGTTTTGCTATTCGTGTCGCTTCCCCAGTGTTCAAGATGGTCAAGTTGAAATCGTCGCATAAGTCATAAAAAATACCCGCTCTATTGTCATCGTATTGTTCGCCCCAAGCAGTACCGTGGGAGTTCAGATCACCCAGAATAAGAACTGGAGATGGAAGTAATGTAATTGAACTCCAGAGTTGACGGCGGTTTATTGATGTCCTCGGAGGGACATAGACAGAAGCAATGCAAAGATTTTAATTCTTTACATTTATTTGGCAAGCGACGATTTCAATGCCTGAGATTATTGGGAGTGAGATTTTATAGAAAGGGTAGCATTTTTTGATCCCCAAAAGGACGCCACCATATGAATCATCTCGGTCCAGGCGAATAATGTTAAAATCGTGGAAGTTTAATTCATCTTCAGAAGAAAGCCATGTTTCACAGAGAGCAAATATATCACAATCAGAATTGTGAATCAAATACTTGAACGAGTCTAATTTAGGTATTAGACTACGACAGTTCCACTGTAATACGGTGATCATATCTTGAACCTCGCTCGACAAATTATTCATCGAAAGATATGAATTCACCAATGAGGGGCCATGATTACGCGAGTGCTGCTTGACAGCTTATGGAGGGCTAGCTACTCTAACTATATGCCCTGTTACACTCTTTAGGTTTGATGCTTATAAATCCAGTTTGCAGATATTGACGAATTCAACAATTTCTTTGTAAACACTTATGTCTTTGGTTTTAGGTGCTTACCAAAGTTCTATACGTACACTCAAACCTGTAGGCCCTTCTAACATGGTTCGGCCTAGGGCAGATCAGCTGTCTCGTCTTCCTGGCACGTCCACAATCTTCTTTCGCGCCAACCAGTAGCCAGATTAGTAGTGACCCGTCATAAGTCTGTTCATCAACCTTATTTCTTTACCTTATTTCTTTACTTTATCCAGGCCTTTCCCGTGGTACCATGGTTTCTCGCAGTATTCGTTTTGAATTGCGAAAAACCACTTGCCCTTTTCGTTCGAATAGTCCTTATACCATTGCATTGTGGTCTGCAACATCTAGGCTCTGAGAAGGCAGAAAACATCTTTCGCGAACAATTCGTGCTTCAACACCGTAGAATTTGGTGTAAGTCCCAGTCGAGCAAGTTCATGTGCATGGTCGTTCCCATAAGATTGAAACATTCCACGTATGCGCCATCTCTAATATATCTGCTAGAACAGGTTCGGCTTTTTTCGTTTCGAGCGCATATTCAGGCATAATAGACGCGCTCATAGAATCGGTGTTAACGCTGTTTTTAGAGCATGGATGATGGTCGAAAGATCATTTAGGATTACCCTTGTATTGGTCCCCTCACATTGCTCAATTCCAGGCAATGAGAAGGGGGACTCTCTAGCAAAGGTGGGCGCACAAGGTGAGATTTTTTCACATGATGATTTTTTCCCATTAGTACGTCAGAGTTCTCTTCAAAGTTGGCAAAACGATTGGACAAGTTATTCTCTTGGGCGGTAGTTACATTCTTTTATTCCAAAGGTTTCGTTGAGATCGTGGTTCAAAGGTCTGGATGTAAGTTGGGGTTACATGCATGTGATGTCAAGTCTTATGTCAAACTACTACTAGACGCAAATCTCTACAGGATTAACCAGCTTGGCATTGCCCGGATAATGATGCCTCCAGAGCACGACTATTGGCCCGTGGTAGACAACCTTTCCGCGAGGTAAGAGATATTTTGGGAATGCGTTATCTCCTCTACATGCAAGCGATTTACGAATGCCTTTGCTTGTCTGATCTAAGCGTGTAACGTCATCAGCCCTTCCTTCCAATCTAGTGAATTCCCTGACATTGTGTTCCAGTTATACTATCCTTTTGTTTCCGTGCTAGTTGTCCTTGCCCAGCAAGCTGTGGTCCAGGAAAGGACCACAGGGACCGAGGATTTGGTAGATGTCGCAACCATGAGCAGCAAATAATATCTTAAATAAGTTACCTGCCTAGCCCCTTTCAAACGATTATGTGGCCCATGAACCTCGAGCTAAAGGGTGCCCACGATGAAATTGCCACACACAAAATTGATTCGCAAAATTCGAGTTTTCATCCGATTGCCATCAAATTTTCAGGGATTGAGAAATAACTATTAAACTTCATTTTACCATTTTACTCGTATTTTATTTACAGTCCATACGCAAATGCCCGCACCTTGGCCTTAACCCCGGCCATAAGATTCTGCACAACCTGTGAATCAACCGTTTTTTGCATGTAAACCCATACTTTCTTCAGTTCCTCGACTATCTTCACTACCTTAGGACCCTAGAGGGTTTGAGCTGTTTAGTGGAATACTTGTAACTATAAATTAGAAGAAAAATTAGTAATCTCCATTTAATTCCAACTACCTTTGCTTATCTTCGACAGATACGCGTATTTCGTCTACAATGTGCAGACTTCTTCAGTGTCTCGTACTAATAACTCGACTGAGTCCTTAGTCGAGTTATTAGTACGAGACACTGAAGTAGTCTGCACATTGTAGACGAAATACGCGTATCTGTCGAAGATAAGCAAAGGTAGTTGGAATTAAATGGAGATTACTAATTTTTCTTCTAATTTATAGTTACCTTAGGACGTTTAAGAAGGTGCTGCTTCATAATCGCCCAGTACTTCTCGATGGGGCGGAGCTCCGGAGTGTTGGGAGGGTTGAACATTTTCGGCACGAAATTGACCTTATTGTCCGCATACCACTTCAGCACGTCCTTGGAGTAGTGGCATGAGGCCAAATCCGGCCAGAAGATTATTGGGACGTTGTGGGCCTTCAGGAGAGGAAGCAGCCGCTTCTGGAGGCACTCTTTTATGTACACCTGTCCGTTCATCGTGTCCTGGGTCACGAAAGGTGCACTCCGCTTCCCGCACGTGCAGATGGCTTGCCAAACCAGGAATTTCTTCGCAAATTTGGACATCTTCTGAGTGCGGACATGCTCCGGAACGCCGTGGCCGTGAAAAACAGGTTGCCGGGGATCTGTTTGAAGTCGGCCTTCACATATGTTTCGTCGTCCATGATGCAGCATTCAACTTTCGTCAGCATGTTGAGGTACAACTTCCTGGCACGGGTTTTGGCGGACTTGTTCTGCTTCTCGTCGCGATTAGGGGCCTTTTGTACCTTGAACGTTCGAAGCCCAGCCTTAGTTTTGGCCTTCTGGACAAAACTTCGGCTTAGGTGCAGCTTCTTAGCCACATCCCGAACGGAGGCGTTCGGATTTCGGTTGAAGGCCCCAACTACGCGGTTGTGATTGTTGGTGTTGTACGGAATACTTTTTCCTACACTTCTGGGCTTCCGATCGGTGGTCAACCGTTCCTCGAACCGCTTAATCACTCGCGACACCGTGGAATTCGCGATTCCCAACGTTTTAGCGATGGAACGATGCGAGAGATCCTTGTTCTCGTGATGAATGTGCAAGATTTTATCACGCACGAGCTGTTCTTTCGACTCCATTTCCGAGTTTTGATCACAGGACTTTAAAACTTGCAGGATGTAAATAATGCACTATGAACTAAATCCACCCAAATTTTCATTAAATTCTACCCAACGGTTAAAAAATTAGAGCAATTTCATAGTGTGGCAATTTCATCGTGGACACCCTTTAGCCAGTTTTACTAAAATCGAAAAATAAAACATTGTTTATAACAATATTGAAAATCGGCTCCGTAAAGTGTTACACACACCTGAGCCTAACAAATAAACGAACTTGGAATCTTGGATCTCCGCCAAAGTTATACTGACGTCGTTATCGAGACGAAAAGATTTTCTTTTTTTGAGTCGTTTCGATAATAACTCCTGCTACGTAAATCGTTGATTTTTTTGGAAGTACCTGTGAAGACACGCCCACGTCCTTTGTATTTTCCGTTCATCACGCAAAGTGACGCTTGTTTCAGCACCACTTGAGATTGATTCCGTTTTGATCCAATTATTCCGGCCAACGATAAACAAACTTCAACTTCGACCGCACTGTGTCATTGACGATACATAATATGGTTGAAGAGTTTTCTATTTTTATTGTATATATTTTCCATGTAGGAAAACTTAACCTCGGTTTCACTGTCAAACTCTGGAAATTCCAGGAGTGTTTTGGATACGACATTGCTCCTTTCGAAGCAACGAACTATATTCCGACCAGTCGCGTATTTTTTTGTCGAAGATCTAGTTGTTCTTGCGCCGAGATTGTTGCCAGAGCGTTAAGTGGGTTGATTTAAGCGCATCCAGTCACACATTGGTTGTTTACAGTCCTCAAAAGTTCTCTATAGAACAACCCCAAAGTAGCAGACCCCAAGTACGGTTATGACAAAATGCGGAACGATAGAGAAAGAAAACAAAGCCAACGGATTCCAAAACTAGCGTAGTTGGCGCGATTATGTGGGGTTGAATATTGCACTCGTATAAGCAAACGAAGCAGCGACATTTGCTAATAAGCACATTTGACATACGTAAATTTCATAAATACCTGATCGTCGATGGAGCGCCGCTGATCATAATTATCATCAGTGTACGACTCTTACCACCTCCAGCGATGATCGAGGATTGAGAATTATAAAGTATACTGGTAGAATGAGTTTAGGTGTTTTACCATCACTCATTTAACGCTATTGATTTTCACAGATTGCAACTCTGATTTTATCTTTGAGAGCCTTCTTCAATATTCTGAACGTAAATTGGTCTTGAATATTATATGAAATTTAAACGGGATAGGGTATTTACATGTCTATTTTCTGTTTTCAAAAAACTATTAATGGTGCTATAACTGTAATCCACAAAAAAAAAAAAAAAAATATTAGCAATATTCAGCAATATTATGATAGTAATTACTAAATAACATTCAAGGTGAGAAATTAAACTATGACTGAACATTCATTTCAAATTATATTTCGGGAAAATGAGAGACCATCACGGCACCCAAGTGAAACGATTTGGATAGAGAGCTTGGGGCTGCTTCCTCGCTATTATTAACATTTTGCGAGACTCTTAGACCCCATCTATTGGGTTGATTCTGTTAATCGAGGGATCGATTCTAGTTCTGTGAGTGTGAAGTTGCTTTTGAAAGGAGATTCTCTTGTCTGTTCACACGGATTTGGCGAAAGTGTCTCTGCCCACCGATTTCGGTCCTACACACAGGAGCTTAAAGATCACAACTAGCAATGCAACCTGATCAAATCATTTCTCAGATTATTCCAGTGCTATAGGGAACTCCTTTGCTATAATAGATGATAGTATCTCATCATCATGAACATAATTATCATAGTACCTGAATGACTGTTTTCTAGAGATAATTTGTTTTTGCTCAGTTCGAAATGGTGACAAACGTATCTTATGCCAAACACTGTTATGACGAATTAACCAACCCCGTTTTGTCAAACTGCGCGCCTCAATTCATTTAAAATTAAATTGATTCAATAAAGTATGAAACCATTGCTAAAAGTTTTCGATAAAACTACCTAGATCCTTATCTAAAAAATCAACGATTCAATCCGTAGCAAAATAAAGATGTTGAATATGCCGGTATCATCATAATTGGAATTGAATGAAACATCTGAACAGCGCACAGCACGTGACTTCGAGCCGACACGCGCAAACCACGAAAAGATTCGCACAAACAACTAATTGAAAGCACTCTATCATTTCCCCTCTGCCGCTGAGAAAAATACGGAATCGAGTAGAAGGAACACAACAATTTTGAAGCGGAGTTCATGGTTGGGGTATATTATGACTTCCATCTTTTTACTATTATAAGTAGAACAATTTTCGACCTCAAGAAGTGCATTCACATCCTGAAGATGAGAGATTAAGACGCACTAAGGCCATTTTTCCCTTAGCATATTGCCAACAATAACGACAAACTGAAACTACAGCCTGCTGACTCAGCCTAATTTGCGGTAGTCGATTACATTTCTAACTCGAATTGAACTGTATAACGTAATTGAGTTATAGACGACATTCGACTACTCATAGGCTCTCTTAGATAACACTCTTAAAAAATAATGAATTTACGCGTGACGCAATCCTTAGGTTCTGTGTAAACATTTTGAAACATATATTTACACCGTGATCAATAAGTTAGGATACACTTTCAAAATACATTGAAATAACGCAGACGCTATACTTCGAGTTTCTTGATATATTTTATGGAAAGTAATGTTTCGGAATGACTCCACCTTTAACGTTCTTTACCAACTTTAACCGTTTTCCGAAATTTCACAAGCGGCACGCTCTGATTCCACGGGCATATCCTACCAAATTTTCTGGACGACTACCTTGAAGTAGTCCAAATTCTAGTTCCTTCAGTTTGGATAGCATGTAGGACCAAACGAAAAAATCCAATGATTTAGAGCAGGGAGACCATTCATTCTTGGCCAGAAAATCAAATTATGCCTGAACAATATTCGCAGTGTGAGTAGGCGCGCCATCTTGCTGAAATACATAATAATCTTCTCCGTAGAGCTGTCGTAAGTTGGGAGCAACAGTTTTCTCCAAAACTGCCGTTATAATTGTCACCCCTTTATCGATGAAAATCAACGGTAGTTTACCTCACTTGCAAATTGCGCCCCAAACCATCACTGAAGCTGCACTTTGAAATCGAGGTAAGTTTATCTGGGGCGCAGGAATAGTTTACGTAGCTGCTACCCAGACCCCATCCTTTTGTGCGTTGTGAGGCTCCGCTCCAGTACAAACAGTTTCTCATTAGAAAAAATGAACTTATGACCAGCGTGCCACGATAATATCACCTTTGCTCTATCCAACCTTTTCTGCTTGGATGGTTGATAAAGCGGCGAACCGTTTTTTTAAAAGCCTTGAATCCAAGATCACGTCGTACAATATTGTGAACCGATCTCTAGGAATGGTCCAGATCTGACGCCATTTTCCGTGAATGTTGTCGTTGCGTCAGATTCAATTGAATGTACATTTTTTTCGTTCTCCCCCAATTTTTTCCTCTTATAAACCATTTTTATTGAGATACCGTAAACACATGCTTATTTTACTTTTCACAAGAAGATGGCTTAAATCGGCATGAAATTTTTATAAGGGCCAATGTCGCAAACGTAAACAATGGCTTCTTCCGCAAATTACTTGAAAATGCAAATTCGCTCAAAGAAACTACCACTTCTATTGTAAAGGGGAATTTTTCTTCTGTACAATCATCGTGATAATTAACTATGATTAAGATATCATTCTTGAGAAATTTGCGGAAGAAGCCATTGTTTACGTTTGCGACATTAGCCCTTATGAAAACTCCATATCGAAATGTATGTCGAAATGAATGACGCCATTTTCTGTAATTAACGTTGTCCTTTGCGTCGGATTCAATGGGATGTAAACGGATTTTTTTTTATTGAGATACTGAAAACAAAAGCTTATTTTACTTTTCACAAGAAGTGGACAAAAATGAATGTGTATATTCAAACTTCTACACTAAGTTTAATGAATGACACTCAAATATGTTCAGTACATGTAACAATGCTGTCATGAATACGGATTGTTTAAGATATCGAGGCCTAATTAGTATACACTCAGGCAAATTATCTTAAAAAATTCATAAGGTTCAACTTATGAACGATAGTTTGGAATTTCATAAGGCTGACTTATGAATGGATTTTGTTTCACACGACGGTGTTCTTGTACGCCTTTAAGCTGTTGTAATTACAAGTGTTAATATATACTAGTGAGCAAATAGCTGGACCCATAACCTCAACGTTCAAGGTTCGAATCCAGGTTACTCCATATTTTTATTTTTCAACATCATTATATTTCATATGGTAATTTTATGAAATTCATACTAATTTCTTATAGCAAATAATTATCGAATCTTATGATTATCGAAAGTTTATTTCGCTGATTGTACGGCTCGATGGACGAACACTTTATTGGGTCTATTCTTGGATGGAACTTCGTCTCATCCACTTGGTTAACTTAGATTAGATATCTTTATTATTGAGCTTTTCAGCCTCGGCTGGTTCAGCTCATGGTTAACTCGTGGTACAACATGTTTACATTTTTGTAGCATTCGGCAAAAGGGCGTCGAAGCCAGTGGAATTTCGTAAACGCATACGAACGGCAGCTAAATCCGACGTTGTCGGTACGCGATTTTACCAAGAAACTAAAACTACTAAAAACAAAGAAGTGTTTATTGTTTACAAACTGTTTGACCAGCGCTTGACTATGATCTTATTTGGCCTCTTGTCACTATGCAAAACCCGCTTTGATATAGTATAAGCCACAAGAGGTGCAAAAGATAGCCAATCCACCTATTGGTCTAGAAGCTAACCAGATAGAAAAATACTTGGCTCTGATTAAGCGGACACTCGTTGAAATCAAATGGGATCGACGATTTCGAGAAAAGACGGAGAACCATCGCATACGTATCTGAGGATACTATGCGGAATCTAATGGCGGGTATATCACAGAAAGTTAAAAAAAATTACAGAAAGAAGGATGAACATCTCAATCATCTGTTTCACTATATATGTAGTTCTTTATACTGAAATAAACAATCGGTTTTGTTGAACTATATCTCAATTTTTTGCTGACATTATCTTAGTGTCCGAAATTTGACGTGGATAGGCTTTATGTCCTATCGAGCATTTATTAATAATTTTTAATTACATAAGTCAGAGATTTCCGTTTAAATTTTTACCAATACCACCATTTAACTAAGTATTGTGAAAATAGGCCAAGGCATGTAATATAGAAATAGATATGTCCCGAAAATTAGGTCTTCGGTTTTCTAATGAGATAACTGTTCATGTTTCTATGTAAACAGTTAATCTGTTATGACTCTTTTCTGTATGGGGGGAGGAAGCTCAACGAATTTTCCGGTTCACCTCTAAGCATCTTGCTATGAGGTATCCACCGATTGCCTGTCGATCTGACTAATTTGGAAGACGTCTGCATTGGGTTATCTCATATTAGTCCGTCCACTAAATTAAATCATTGGGTAATGGACAAAGTGTCTCCCGGTTGATGCGAAACCGATGAGCTTGGAAGTCGATAGAAGCATAAAGGGTGTTAAATTGGGAATTAAATTGCGACACACACAAGTATTCGGCAAAATTCGCCCAATCCTAACAATCTTCAAACTTTCAGGGAGTAAAATAAAACATGTTGTGAAAATTTTCTCATGTTTGTTTTATTCAATTTAAATTCCATGTCCAAATGCACGAACCTTCTTATTTACACTACTTATAAGACCCTGTACAACATTTGGACCAGCTTTTTTTTTGCAATCCATTTTTTCTTCAAATCTCCCTCCGATTTCACTTCCTTAGGATGCTTCCGAAGTGCCTGCTTCATGATGACCCAGTACTTTTCAATTGGCCGCAGCTCCGGTGCGTTGAGATACTTCGGCACGAAATTGACCTCCTTAGCCTTGTTCCACTCCGAAACCTCTTTCGAGTAATGACACGAGGCTAAATCCGGCCAGAAAATCGTAGGATCATCGTGCTTTTGGAGGCATTCTTTTAGGTACACCTGCCCATTGACCGTTCCAGTTGTCACGAATGGGGTGCTCCACTTTCCACACGAGCAAATTGCTTGCCAAATTATTATTTTTTTGGCAAACTTTGACATCTTCTGCTTTCTAACGTCCTCAAGGACATCGAATTTATGATGAGCAGTGAAAAACTGAAGCCCCGGAAGCTGCAGGAAGTCTGCTTTTACATACGTCTCATCATCCAGAACGAGGCAATGTAGTTTCGTCAACATCTGGGTGTAGAGCTTCCGTGCACGTGTTTAACCTACCGTATTCTGCCGTTCATCGCGATTAGGCGCCTTTTGGACTTTGTACGTGTGTAGTCCTTCACGTTTCGCATCTTGCACGAAAGATTTGGTTAGATTCAGTTGTTTCGCCACATCTCGACTGAATTGATGAATAAATTGATAATCACGATGCCCATATGATTTTCTGGATTATCGCTTAAAACATGACATATTTGGTACATAAGCTGACATTACATCCGTTAATGCCTGGGACAGACATACAACTTACAGCGTTGTACCAACAATCAATATGCAACTAGCGATTTGAAATTGGTTCACTGTTGTAGAACCCCTTGGTTCGAAGTACACCTTGAAGTCAGCACCTGTTTATACATATTTGCGCCTTTGTTTTGATTTGCTGTGTTATTTTGACAGAATATTTGAGAGTGTAGTATTTGTATGGGACCTACTCGTCTTAGAGTTAGTCTATGGTTGTACTCCTTTACTATAGTACGCGTTTTTCGGTACTGGATTAAAGTATTTGACAGTTCGTACAACGGTCAGCGTTGTATGTCTGTCATAAGTATAACGCCATTTGAAAATTTTTATTTTCGCTAGTCGGATATTCTAGATTTCACCTGTAGCGACAATTCAAACAAACGAACAACTTTCGGTGTTGTTATTTGACTTGAAATATGCACTCCAGTCCACTCAATATCGGAGTGAAAGACATCGAAAGTGAACTGTATGTGAGCGCTACCAGCAGACAGTTGAAGTGGTGATTTTTCTCACTTTTTCCTTTGCAATTAAAACTTTCGATTTTTTGTTTCCATGGGCTAGTGGCTTCCTTTGCATGTATCTATATTGCATACTAATTGAAAAGTAACATGACAGATAATAATTCGAATGTTTATTTTTTAAATCAACGGCACTTCTGCTAAACAATAAAGATTCAGTTCTCACTTACTAAGAAGTCTAAAATATGCTAATGGTTCAATCAGGAATAAAGCGACGAAAATCTACATACGTCAAGCGGTCGGCAAAAAGGCACGTGATTTCATATTTGAATATCATCGTCCAATCGAAGTTATACCTGATCATCGTGATAATTCAACAGTGACCTCTAAATCCACCCCTAGCTTCCGAACAATGCAAAGCCAGTGCAAAAACCGAAGATGGGCTTATGCAAATGTTCCTATGCCAATCATACAACTTAACAAAGTCAGGAATAAATTGGCTGAGCGTGCTTTTGTGTGTCGCGGTGTTTCTTATAAGTAGTTATGATCTAAAAATACCATAAGAACATTTCCCTTTTTGCAAGCCCGGTCGGCTGGCACCCATGATAACATAACTGTCCCAAGTTCTTTCGAGCTGAACACACACATGGGCCAGTTCTGCGGTCATCGATACAATACCTGTGCCTCGCTGAACGTGGGGATTAGGGATATCTATATTTACTCAAACGCGTGCTTGGGGCGATCGTAGGTTTTTTCTATTCTTTCTTTTTTCAAGTTCACAGTTAAGATAACCGTGAAAAATAATTCATGCGCGATATTCAACCGCAATGCGATAATACAGTTTGGCTGGCTATAGAAGTAATTATATGGAAGGGAGATTTGGAGAGATTTAGATTAAACAAATTACTGCATTGAAAATTAGATATGATAAAACTTGGAATTTCTCTATTTAATTACTGTGACTGTTCGCTAGTTTAAGGTGAAGGTTGGATAAAATCCACAAATGACGGCAGTTATAATCTTAGAAACTATAAACATTTCGTGCAAGGAATTTGAATCACTTGTAGTGCATCAAATGCGCGAATAAAATTTGGCATATGAAATCTTCATAGATTCTTAGATTTTTGCGACCAAAAATTCAGAAATATGAGAAGGAAATTATGATAAACACTTCTCCTTACGAGCAAGGTGGATCGACCTGCGGATTCTTGACCTTGACCTGCGGATAATGACGTGGTGAATGAAAACAATCGTTCTCTAGATCTCTGCTTTGTGAGTGATCGGAGTTCCCGCCCTGTCATGTCTTCGTCCCTCGTGCCTCTAGTTAAGGATGTCCCTCACCACCCTTCTCTGATAGTTGCCGTCGAGGATTTTGTTGTTCGAGACTTTGTTGACACTCCTGTTACTGTACTACATGGCTTCCGTAGAGCTGACTATTGTAGTATTGGTGAAATACTGCCTAATTTGGATTGGCAGAGCATTCTTGATCCAACCGACGTTAATATCGCTGCTCAAACTTTTTCCCACGTCTTGGCTTATGTCATTGACAGGCACGACAAGAATCTTGCAGGGATCTTGGGTCCCTTCTCCTTTCTTTCTTCTTGGCATTAAGGCATCTACCGTCTAAGATACCACTTGAGGATTCTATGACCTGAGGACTCACTTCAGCATAGTTCAACGTTTTGCTATCGTTTTGCGACATATGAAAGGGAGATGCTTCAAATTGGAACAGAAAGCTAATTAGAAATGAGTCATTAATTGCAGAAAGAGAGATGAGGAAAGGAGACACATATTGAAAAATACTTAAGGTGGGGAATTTGTAGATTTGTTTAAAAAAATAGCTAAATGCACTGCAGAATCAATCGCGATTTATAAAGCATTCAAATTTATAAAGTGGTATCAATATCTGACTAATGTATGGAAAATGTTGTCATTCAGTATAACCTTACAAATAAGCGCAAGGCCGGATGGACTCTACTGTGCACAGCATGTGCCTCCATTATTTCTAGTAAATATCTGCATTTAGCCAGTCTCATCTTCTGAGAAGAGTCCGAAGGTCACCTTCTACTTGATCGATCCACCTTGTATACTCTTATGACATACCCAGCCCACCGCAGTCGACTGATTTTTGGGGTTTCTTTTTCTGATGCAAATCATCCACGTTCCTCTTTTCCATTTGTACACCACCGTATATAACACCTTCCGTTCAAAGACACTAGAGCACATTGGTCCTCCACTATTAATGTCCATGTTTCGTGGCCGTAGAGGATTCATAGTCTAATTAATGCCTTGTTGATGATATTTTTTTTAGATCGGCGGTACAAGAATTTATCTACCACCGCGATTCCATCACCGTCGATCTGAAATCGTGATGAGAGTCTATCAGTGTCTTTTCGAGAGCCTCGTCGTCTCATGTAGTATGTCTTTAACGCATTAATGACAAGTACGATCCTATTTGCTTCAGTCTGATGTACGTTTTCGCCATCGTCTCGAAGTTGCGTGCTGCTATATCAACTTCGTCGGAGCAGCCAAATAGCTAGACGGCCTTCCTGAAGGTCGTACCACTCGAATCTATTCCCGGTATGCGAATAACCCTCCAATGCAATGTTAGAAAACGCGACAATCCATCACCTTGTCGTAACACTCTGTGAGACTCCAGAATGTCCCTGAGACTCGTACGACACATACCAGTCAAACTATCTTTGACCAAACGCATCAAGTTGTCTGGAAATCCATATTCATCAGCCATAGCTGAATTCGATCGATGAACAGACGATGTGTGGCCGCGTTAGATATTTGCGGCATTTCGGCAGCACTTGCTTAATCGCGAAAATCTAATCCGGTAAATAGTTGGAACCGAGCGGAGAGCCTACGTGCGCATTGTTGGAACAAATTAGGTTTCGTTGGATATTACTTCTGGCGTGCCTCAAGGAAGCTGTTTGGGCCCACTTCTATTTGTGCTGTTTGTTAACGATCTTTGTGGACCGAAGGTTATGTTCGCTGACGACCTGAAGTTCTCTGACATCGATACATTGCTGTACCGGTGCTTGCTAAACGGAATGGAAGTTAACGTTCGAAAGTGTAATGTCACCACTTTTTATCGGGCAAGGAATCGTACTTTTTTTAACTACTGTCTCCTACTGATATCGACAAGTCGGCTATAGCAGATGGAATACGGAACTTGGAGGAGGCGAATAAACCACGAATTGCATCAGTTGCTGAGAGAAACTCCCATCATACACACTGCTAATGGACTGGGCATGTCGTAACAATGTCGAACGACAGCCCAGTTAAAATGATTCTCGAGAACGACAAGACGAGCATAAGAAGATCGCGCAACGAGCAAGGTGGATCGACCTGCGGATTCTTGACCTTGACCTGCGGATAATGACGTGGTGAATGAAAACAATCGTTCCCTAGATCTCTGCTTTGTGAGTGATCGGGGTTCCCGTCCTGTCATGTCTTCGTCCCTCGTGCCTCTAGTTAAGGATGTCCCTCACCACCCTTTTCTGATAGTTGCCGTCGAGGATTTTGTTGTTCAAGACTTTGTTGACACTCATGTTACTGTACTACATGGCTTCCGTAGAGCTGACTATTGTAGTATTGGTGAAATACTGCCTAATTTGGATTGGCAGAGCATTCTTGATCCAACCGACGTTAATATCGCTGCTCAAACTTTTTCCCACGTCTTGGCTTATGTCATTGACAGGCACGACAAGAATCTTGCAGGGATCTTGGGACCCTTGGATGATCAACGCTCTTCGTGCGCTTAGACAGACCAAAAGAGCGAATTTCAAAAGATTCACGAAATACCGCACACTGTCGCTTAAACGCCATTATAGCAGACTCAACTACGAATACAAACGACTAAGTCGTGTGTCATTTCAACGCCATATGAGTGGGGTTCAACGGCGACTTAAATCACTGATCAGGAAATTTTCGATCTGTTCTCGGCAAAATTTGCTAGTATGTTTTAAAACGAGCGACTTCCCGTTAGTTCCATTAACGCTGTCGCCAGCAATGTTCCCTTGGCAAATCAAACACTCAGCCTCGTTGATGTGGATTTTGAAACGATCTCGGCATCACTGCTTAAAACATCGCTCAAGCCCGGACCTAATGGTGTTCCGTCCGTTTTTCTCAAACAGAATATGGCCTATCTTTTTAATCCACTTCATCAGATATTCCAGCTGTCCCTTTCTAGCCACATATTTCCTTTTTGCTGGAAAACGGCAGACATGTTTTCGGCATTTAAAAAAGGAAGCAAGCGGGACGTGAATAACTACAGGGGAACCAAGGGTCGTTAAGCGCCGTATCGAAGCTATTTGAACTGGTCGTAAGGAACTCTCTTTTTGCACATTGTAAGCAGTTTTTGAGCGCCGATCAGCACGGGTTTTCAGCTGGGTGTTCCACGACAACAAACCTAATGTGCCTAACGTCATACATCACTGATAGTATGATTACTCGATGGAAAACGGACGTGGTCTACACTGACAGGGTTGTTACGAGAAGTCTGAAAATAAATCCGCGCCAAATCCGCGCGAGTTCAAAATCAAATCCGCGCCAAATCCGCGCGAGTTCAAAATCAAATCCGCGCCTTCAAATCCAATCCACACACGAATGTTCTATAACTTATCAAGCATCAAATATATAGGATAGGCTTCATCAGTAGGCGAACCTATTTCAAACAAATAACATGCATCACTCATTTTTGGCAGTATGCTACAAATAATAAAAGTAGATTTTTGATTAATTTCCTTCAGAAAAACCCAGCGCTTGGAATAGGGTCTCGGTGGAGCTAAAACCGTTCCCCACAATAAGATTGTCTTGTCCCACAATTAGATGCATTGTTCAAAACAGGAATGTAATTGAAAACTCCAGTGTGAAATAAAACCTGTAAAGAGGGAAACATAAGTCACGATGAGCTAAGTCAAATAAATTGACCGATAACCAACTTAATAAAAATGTCCAAACAAAAACAACCAATGACCCAATATGTGATCTACGCTACAAGTCCGACCAAGTCCATGAAGGAGCACAGGACGTTTGAGTTAGTGATGAAAGCAACTCGAACACAAACTGATATGTAAAGTATGTCAAAGAGAATGATCCATATTTTGTCAATGGTGTATCAAGATAGGTACGTATTTATTTAACATATACGTCATAACATTTAATAGTTCTCAATAGCCTTCATATGAGCTAATTTTTCCTTTCTGATTGTTCCTTCTGCTGGATGTTATCTTTTGTTTCAAAAGAACTTTCAGGAATGATGTTTCTGGATTATTGGATGTCATAGCTTTGATTTCTTTTTCCATCAAATTAAAAATATCTTCTTTAGCCTTCCTTTCATTCCTACAACTTCTTCTTGCTTTTTGAGCTGGTGCCTTGCTTCCTTTCTTTGCTTTTTCCTTATTTTTTGTGCTCTCTACTAATTCAAAATCTTTCTTTTGTTTCTGTTTGGATTCGTAAGATTGCCTCGCAAATTTCGCCTTCAAAATCAAGTCCTTTGAAACAACAAATCTAGTTATATCATTCTCAAAAATGCATGCCACTCAAAATATGTTTACGATACGATTATTGAACTGCTGTAATTGAGCCTAGTTCGGTTTTCCGGTAACACATGCTTAGATAGTGAAAATTTTCTTTCGACCTCTGCATTAGAATGAGATACGCAAGTTACTAATGTTGAGCAATGTTCTCATTTCAGAGAAACTATCGTCCTGGAATAAAAAATCAAGTTCTTCCAAATCTGTTTCTTGATTCAACCGTTTTAGTTGACAACTTGATACTTGCAAGTACTAGTTCTTCGTGAATTTTAGATTTGTCTAATTTAAAATCAATAAACATCGACTAAGTGGACGATTTCTTTGATGGAATCCTTATTTATGATCCTTCCAACCTTGAAGTAGCTGACTAGTCTAACAAATTCATTCGGAACATCTTTGGAAAACAAATACGAGACGAAAGCGTTAGTGTGGTCTTTAAAATGCTTATTGAAATGAGATGTTTTAAGTTGATTTCCTGCAGCGTCAAGAATGGATTTGTAAATAATTACATCCGTATCCTTAAGAAAACGTTCTTCCATTAGCATTTTGTTGTTGATGGCTTCCGTTATCTGTTTAATGTTGGATTGTAAACTCTTGACATCATAGTGACTAAAAAATGCGAGAATCCTATCATAAATATCGAAAAGAATAAACTCATTCGTTTCGAGATACTTAAGCAACTTTTCCGTTTCTCCCGCTGATTCAATCACAAAAAGAACCTGCCCTTTGATATCTGGCAGCAGTAAAATTTTCAAAATTTCTTCTTCATAAAAGCTCCGTTTTGCAGGTCCTTGCAATATCTTTTTCAAAGAAACTAAGTGGTTGTAGTTTGAAAGAACCACTTCTGCAGCTGGTCCGAAAAGTTGCCCACCAGGTTTCAACATGCTTTTGGAAACGTTTAGGCTTGGTTATGCAGCTTTCTTTGAATTCTTCCCACTTCGACGGAACGACAAAGTAATAGTACAGATACTTTGCCAAAACAGAAACAAAATACCCAAACTGTTTGATAGCAGCCCTAAAAATAATGAAGGTTATAATACATATCTACTAGCAAACAAATAATAAAATGCTTTCTTAGATTTTTTAATAGTATTGAATTTAAGTCCCTGAGTCCATTTAGAATTCTTAGGTTAAACTTCATTAAACTTCGTATTTTCAAGAAATAATTCTTCGGTTGGATATTAATCCTCATGGATTTATTCCTGAAACTTATAGAATTATTCGTTCGAAATTCCTAGGCTGTCTCTTTTCATTTGCTTTGAGTTCTCATCTTAATTATCATTGAATAATGATTCGAGTTTCTTGAAATTCTTGAAATTTTACTTGCATTTTTGTGTGTTGGCAACACAGCACTCAAATGCGGCAATTTTGACAGCCTGTTTTTTACATTACCCTGACACTGGAAAATAAACACGCTCTGGTTTACTCATTTTGTTAATTCATTTAACTCATTCTGCAGGGAAAAAAATCGTGCCCGGATCCGTGAACTGCAGTCATGAATTCGAGAACAAGCAAAAATACACCGTGAACTGACTCACGTAATCACGAGCTAAATCACGTATTTAGGTAAAAATCCTGAAAACGTGAACTAGTTCACGGTCCGTTTTCATTTTCGTGAACGCTTTTGTTTCTGTGTGGGTATATCAATATGAGGTCGAACGAATCCGCGCCAAATCCGCGCCAGAACGAATTTTATGAACAAATCCGCGCCAAATCCGCGAAAATCGCGAAATCCGCGAAATTCGCGAAATCCGCGCTGCCGTAACAACCCTGCACTGATTTAAAGGCAGCTTTCGGCAAGCGGAACCACGATATTGCTATTGCTAAACTTGACAGGCAAGGAGTTGGCGGTAATCTCTTAAGATGGTTTCGTTCATATCTTGCAGGACGTCAGCTGACAGTTGCTTTAGGCAACTAGTTTCTGCGCCCCGTCCGGGATACTACAGGGCAGCCATTTGGGACCGTTGATATTTCTTCTCTATTTCAACGACGTCATCTTGTTATAAAAGGACCACGACTCATTTTCCGACGACCTGAACATTTTTCTGCGTGTCTGGTCAACAGCCAACTGCCGTTTGCTTCAAGAAAAGATTGATACCTTTGCTGCTTAGTGTACTCTAAATCGAGTGGTGGACAACCCGGTGAAGTGCTCAGTCAAAACATTTTCACGGCAGAAACAACCAATTGTTTTCATCTACAATCTTCTTGGCACGACCATCGAACGAATGCAGTGCGTTAAAGAGCTAGGTTTTCAGCTGGATTCTAAACTGACGTATTCGCAACATATTTCATATATTGTTGATGAAGCTTCAAGAACTCTTGGTTTTGCTTTCAAGGTCACGAAACATTTCAGCGACATCAACTGCCAAAAATCGCTCTATTGTTCTCTCGTGTGATCTACACTGGAGTACTGTTCAGCAGTTTGACTGAATCAAATCTATTCAATGTCGTTTTCTTTGGTTCGCGCTTGGTAGATACCCATTTGGCTTCCTAGCTACTAAATTCGCTGACAATTAGTGAATATGGAGCCTCTACGAATCCATATAGACGTTTGTGGAGCCTTAACTGTCGCAGATACTCTACAAGGAAGAACCGACTGCGAAACAATGCCGCAACAAATCAACATCAATGTCCAACCAATTTGGAAGTATTCAAGTGATCATAGCTCACGAATTAAACAACATACATGGTTGATCAAAACGTCAAACAAAAGGGTATTTATTAAATTTATTTCAAACGATATACAACAAGTTATAACATTTCACGTTTCGAAGGAACTGTCGCATTTTACTTGTGATCGATGCCATCATGATCTGCACAGTCGCTGGTGACACGGTACCGGCGAACTTATTCCACTTTAATCGCATTTGTTACTTCTTTATTGCATCCTCGAAGTTTTCGCTTGACAATTGCCCAATATATTTCGATCGGTCTTAACTCAGGGCTATTCGGAGGATTAATCTCTTTGGCGACGAAATTAACATTTTTTGCTGCACAGTACTTCCTTAGAGAAGTGGCAGCTGACTAGATCCGGCTAAAACATAACGTTGGTCTTGTGTTGCTGAATGAAGGGAAAAATCAGCTTTTTCAGACACTCTTTTGTGTAAACCTTTGACGTCATTGTGTGAGATGTGATGAATACCTTGGTTTTTAGGCCGCAACTGCCAAATTCATTAGTTTCCGAGCAAACTTATCAGCTAAAACAAATTTATATCTGGAAGGAACATCCCATCGACCAGTTGCCAGGGAAAATTTTCGTCCGGGGATTTGTTTATAATCCATTTTGACATATGTTTCATCATCCATCAAAATACAGCCATCAAATTTCGTCAAAACTCGTTCGTATAGTAATCGTGCTCGCTGTTTGGCCACTAAATTTTGTTTCAGGAATCGATTCGGATGTTTACTGTTTGTGTGTGTGTGTGTGTGTGTGTCCAATCTAACACCCACCAGCCGGCAGTGGTATTATGGAAGAAATCTGTTTGCCATTGTGTTTTTTGTTTTTTTTTACCTGTCCAATGCAAGCAGCTTTAATCCGGGAGTTAGAAAGTGCTAGCTCTATTGCAGATCCAGTAACCCATTTCAGAATGTCTGGAGAGTCACGCCCATTCCGAGGTTACTTTTACACGCAATAAGCCCTGCATGCAAACATGACCGTTTTCATGTGGCTAACGGTAGAGTTAACATACTTCCAGGTTCAACAATAATCAAACCTGGCACGTATATATTGTATATAATTGTTATTACTGGTTAGGTCTCACCATAAATCGCTGGTCCGCTTTAAGACTCACTCTTCTGGGATTGCATTGTTCCCTTTGGTATAGCCTCACCAACTTTGCTTGTTGAATTTTCTCCCCTTGTTAGTAGTGTTTTGTTTGGATGTTCTCTTTTGTTTCTTCTCGTGTTCGTAGTATTACCTAAAATAATTTAAATCAAAATTATATGAGTAGTCACACCATACATAAATTATTCTATTGGTGCTGTTTGAGTTCCAGTATTATAAATGTGGTTGTTTTATGTGCCCAATGACATTGCTCCATGTTATGGTTCATGGAGAAATGGCATTTTTTTCCCCTACTCTATTTATTATTAATTGTATATGCGTTATTGTTATTTTTCTTTTTCAAATCAGCTTGTTTCCTAAGCTATCTTCTTTCAGTCTTTGCCTTTTAGTCTTCTACTCCTGACTCTGACTTTTCTTCACTACCAATTATTTTATAAATATGCTCCGCCTGTTTTTTTAATTTATCTTTATCTTTCACAATTCTACTCCATTCTTCTTCTTTTATATTTGGTAGCCTGTTTTTGTCTTCCTTAATTGAATCGTTCCATGTTTTGGCAGGTCTTCCTCTTTTTTTGTTGTTACACCTAATCTTTTCTGCTATTTTTAGTGGGTGGCCATCTGGTCTTCTCTGTATGTGTCCCCAATAGCCTATTCTCATTACTCGAACTTTTTTAACTGCAGTTTTACCATCTAATAAGCTTGATACTGTTAATCTCCCTTTTGGTCTCTCCGTACTATATTTCAACATTTCTTTTAGAATTTGCATTTCATATCTAGTTATTGACCTTCTATTTCTTTTTACTAAGGCTGCTGCTTTAAGGCCGTAAGGCATAGCAGGAGAGATTACTGTTTTATACATTAACTTTGCTAGGCTCCATGGTGGTTTATATCTCTTTATAAATTCTATCATTACCTTGCTACTTCTTACTGCTAATCTACATCTATTCCTGGTTGTTTCTGGTCTGTTCAATGTATCTGATAGATATGTTCCTAGGTATTTTATATTGGAATCGATTCGGATGTTTACTGGCACAAAAAGACTTATATCCTTCTCTTGAAAGGATTTTACGCACGGTGGGAAAGTTGGAATGGTATTTCTTTGCCAATCACGTATGGAGACACCTGGGTTGCCTCTCACGTACTTCAACATCTTTCTCCTCAGCTTTTTATCCCTAGCGCCACTTTTATGATGCGGTGTGTTCTATCCACGCTCAGAGTATTCTTGTAACGTTTGATTTGATAACTATTTTTGAGGCAGACCACGAAGGATTCTCTAGATGTTAATGCACAATTAATTTTCCTTTCTCAAGTTCCATCATCCGTAATTTCGAGATGCGTCGATAAATCGAGAAAAACTTTTCACCAATCTCTTCGTCAATGAAACGTCTTTTTGTTCCAACCACCAGAGACGCGGTGGTGTATTAAACCGTGCGTCCAGATTTACTTTGAATCGAGCTTTAATGCTGAGGCGTCCTTTTCGCCGCACCAACTATGGGTTGAGTAGCGCTATCCACGGGTTGCAGCGAATGGCGTCAGTTTTTAACTTCCATCTGCTGCGGAATGTACTTTGTCGAAGATTTTCCACCGTTTTTTGGAGCAATTGACGCACGGAGTTAAGATAAGTCTATTATTTTGGATTTTTTTTTGTCGTGGCGGCTAAGATATAGTGTAATCGTTTTTGTGTGTTATGTTCTCTTTTTTTTTAAACCAACATGATTAGAACCTTATCTTGGTCTGTTGGTGCCTTACTTCAAATAAACAAGTCAAACAAAGCAAATGTAGGTACCTCATGCTTTAACGATCGAAAAACTATGTAAAATGGGCCTTCCAGAGTGAATAACAACCTGGCTACGTTCGTAGTTGACTGCCCGTCACACTTATGTTAAAGTTCATGGATGAGAGTCAACGCATTTCAAAATTTCCCTAAGGCAGTCATCTAAGTCCGTTGATATTTATACTGTTTACTGCCGACCTGGGTAATCAGATTTAATCGGAAAACCCGTTTTATGACGATGACCTGAAAATCTTCAAAGCAGTGCCTTGGTCCGAAATGTATTAGAGTACGTGTTTAGGTATCGACGTGCCCCCCGACGCAGCGTGTCATCGAACTTCACACTGAGTGCGACTCTGCAGTTTTCTACCGCGCAGCAAGAGAAACAAAAGAAAAGGATCATCAAGCGGATGCCAGTGAAAAATTTAACGTTGTACAGTACGCAAGTAGAAAATAAAGTTCGGTTTATTAACGCGCTTTTCTCTTATTCAAATACAGTCTACTGATTCCGAAACATTTTGGACCTTCTCAACCGGATATGGAGAAGCTAACCGGCAAACGAACTGCGCTGATAGCTCGGGTAAAAGCGGAGCTTTCGGTCGTGACAGACCTCCACGAGCGGAATCCTTCACGGAGCGAGGTTATGGATCGGCTGGACCAGCTCAAAGAAGCAGCAATGAGCTTCCGGGCTATTCAAGCGGAAATCGAGGAAAACCAGAACGATCCGGCGGCGATTGCTTCGGTTTTTAACGTGCGGGAGGAGTTTTTCGGAGCGTTCTACAAACCAAAGGATATCCTCGAGGATTTGATCGAAGAGGAGCAGTCGTCGGTGAGCCAGCGCACAATTGCGGAAACTGACGATTTGAAGGATGCGATGAAGCTGCTGATGGAGACGCAGCGGCAAATGTTGCTCAACCAATCGGCCATGTTCCGAAAAACCAGCGGTACAGTGGAACGAGTAGGTGCTGAATCCGTCTACGATACTAGCGAAAACGTCGATCAGATGTCGAATTGTGCCACTCACGTACGGTTGCCAGCAATAAACATTCCATCATTCAACGGCGAGCGAAAAAAGTGGATGACCTTCAAGGACCTCTACGTGTCAACCATTCACACACGGAAGGATATCACGGATTCCTTGAAGATGCAATACCTTTTCTCCTATTTGGAAGGAGACGCGAAGCAACTAGTGAACAAATTCACCATCTCAAGTGCCAATTATGCGAACGCGTGGGAAACGCTCACTAATCACTACGACAAAAAACGTTACACGGTGTTTGCTTTGGTTTGCGAATTCATGGATCAGCCGGGCATCACACAGGCGTCGTCACAGTCACTCAGCAAACTCGCAACCACTCTCGACGAAGCGGTTCAGCAATTAGATACATTGGGCGTAGAATATCAAGGCCGCGATCCGTGGTTGATTTACCTGACACTGGAAAAGTTGGACAAAGACACCCGCGCTGGCTGGTCGGAGAAAGTGAACGACAACGAAAACCCCACCTTCGAGGAGCTCATGAAGTTTGTGAAAAAGAGGTGTGAGATGCTCGAGACGTTCTCGTCATTCTCGAAGAAAACTGAAGACGTTATTAAAAAAGAACAATCAAAAGTGAGTGAGAAGAAACTGCAGGCATTGGTGACAACTACTGTGAGCCAAAAATGCGCGAAGTGTTCTAGTGAACACGCTACGTTCATGTGCGAAGATTTCAAGAAATTGGATCTGCAAGAAAGGAGAGGATTTGCCCAGACGGCGAGGTTATGTTTCAACTGCTTACGAGCATCCCATTCGGCCAAATCATGTCCATCAAAATCAGTGTGCCGTACACCGGATTGCCATTTTTTGGTTGGTCAACCACTCAACCTGATACCGGAACCAGATCTTCAGCATACTCCGCGAAATCGCTTGGACCAGTGGCAGGATATGCACCGCCGTTCAGTCCTGATTTGGTCACGTTGGAAGGATGAGTATCTCTCTTCTTTGCAGCCTCGAACCAAGTGGCGTTCGGTTCATCCTAACATTTCAGTGGGCCAGTTGGTGCTAATCAAGAACGACAACGCACCACCAACCCAGTTGGAATTAGCACGTGTACAGGAGGTTCATCCGGATACATCTGGTGTAGTACGAACAGTGACGCTGCGACGAGGTTCAACTACGTACCAGAGACCAATTCACAAGTTATGCGTTCTTCCTGTAGATTAAGGCCAGCGGCCTCAAGGTGGGCGTGTATGTTTAGGTATCGACGTGCCCCCCGACGCAGCGTGTCATCGAATTCCACACTGAGTGCGACTCTGCAGTTTTCTACCGCGCAGCAAGAGAAACAAAAGAAAAGGATCATCAAGCGGATGCCAGTGAAAAATTTAACGTTGTACAGTACGCAAGTAGAAAATAAAGTTCGGTTTATTAACGCGTTTTTCTCTCATTCAAAGACAGTCTACTGATTCCGAAACAGTACGTAATGCATGTCTGGGCACCATATCAATGCAAGGAAATATAATCGAGCGGGTTTAGCTATCCTTCGTATATACTATGCGACGATAACCGTGGAACGCTCCTTCTTCTTCTTATTTAGCATTTCAAGCTAATTGCTTTCCCAATTTGCTTATTGCTTGCTCTCATTTTAGTGTTCTTGTTACGTAAAGAAACTTCTTCTTCTTTAGCATTTCAAGCTTATTGCTTTCACAATTAGCTTATTGCTTGCTCACAACATAGTGTTCTCAATGCATTCCACAGTTATTAACGATGCCAGTTGCCATTTTTGCATTAGTATGATTGTGTGGCAAGTGCCACAGGGAGTCGAGAAATTTTCCTTAACGAAAAATTCCTAGACCAGACCGGGAATCGAACCTAGCCACCTCCAGCATGGTGTTGCTTTGTAGCTGCGCCTTTACCGACTGAGCTAAGGAAGGACCCACGTAGAGAAACAATTAGAACCAAATTTCATGAATTTATTCCGTCGGTGGAAGATAAATTATAAAATTCCTGCAAAAACAAATCTCTTGATACAATTTCAAACAAGGCGGATGAATTGTTGCTTACTTCTAGTGTTTCTTATTTTATGGTTATCTCTCGCAACTGTTTACTGGTCGAATGTCCGTTTAGGTTTGTATATTCTATCTATGGTAATTTTTCTAGGTAAGTTGTGTAAATAAAGATACGAAATTCCTTACCTGTAGCTTAGCAGTAATTATAGATTGCTTACAGGTTCTCAAAACCTCATGCACCTTTCCGTCTAGATTAAGTACAATAGCATAGTTTATTTCAATTCAATACTCGAACGAGATCTCTTACCTACTTTTAGTTGTTGAGGCTAGTTTAGATAGTAAATTAAGGTAAATTCAATTTCAATAAACAAAGTTCATAAACTAGTTATAAGTGATAAATAGAATTTGATTGGGCACTGGATAGCACTAACTTTAATCAATTGTTTTGCTTCTAAACGATTTCGAGATGGCTGCCAAGTTGTTGATTTTTCTATTTTACTTTATTCATTGGTTTGTTTATGCCACGCAGTGAAACAGTATCGAGTGGGGATACTCACGCTTAAATAGCCAAAGTGGCGCAGTTAACAGTTCTAAATGCACTTACAATGTTATTAACTGAGAGTCTTCGATGCCAGATACCATTTTTGCATTAGTATGATACTGTATGCCCAGGGAGTCGAGAAATTTCATTAACGAAAAATTCCTAGACCAGACCGGGAATCAAACCCAGCCACCTCCAGCATGGTGTTTATTAATAGCCGACTAAGCTAAGAGAGGACCCACGATCATGTAGACGTTTTAATGAAGTGAATGACACATTTGAAAAAAGAATAGGAACCATTACCTACGTTACAGTTTGTCGTGCAAGTCTTTATGCGACGGAAAAGATCACGATCACCAATTGTAAGAAATCATCAAATGCGCTATTCCCCAAAAGAGCCGAATAATTTACGTTTTACTATTAAGTAATTTGATTAGAAAACTAACATTTCGATTGATTAACCAATGACAATATCAGCAACATCAAAGTGTCCAATGTGTATTAAATTTTGATCTCATAATTTATTTTAACAAAAACCGACAACTGCCCGATTCACTTACGTGTGCCTCGTTAAGTTAAGGGCTTTGACCTAATTTTTTTGGGTTGTTTTCTTCATTAAAATGTCTAATGTTGTTATACAAACAAAATTCAAGTGTCGAAGAAATGAGATTTCCTTTTTCACTTCGTCCTCGTCTCCTGAGGAATTCCTCTCAATTTCTATGGAATAGGGAAATGGTATCATGCCACTCTTTTCAAATTATCTCGGAATTTGTGGTTTTATAAAATTCTCGGGGTTTTCGCAGAACACCCTGTGGATAGAGGGGCAAAAAGGAACCAGGTATATTAGGTTTTGGGATGTTTGTGTTCCAAATGTAGATATATGTAGTTCCAAATGCAAATGTAGATCATTTCAGCGCCAACATTTGATTAGGGCGAATCTGCTTTTGTAAACAAACACTTTGTCTGCTAATTTATCGAAAGTTGTAAACAATTCCTTCAAATTGAATATATCTGTAGATAGATATAAAGTTCCTCTATCTTAAAGATATCTTAAAGAATGAAAATAGGCCTATCTGTCAAAAGATAAGCTCATAGTGGAATTAAATGGAATTTGCTCGCGATTACTAGCGAAAATTTAAAAAAGTGTTTCAAGGTTTAATTTTTTAATTTTTTTAAAAAGTGATCAAATGAAGTGTTAAATTTTAAATTCTCCTAGTTTCCCAATCACAATCGTTCTACTAATACGCTCAAAAAAGTTTTTTTTTTAAATAGTGTTTAAAAAAAGTGAAAGCTTAATTTGTGTTTGTGACCTTTTGTTCAAGAGAAAATGACTAAGAAAGCCATTGTTTACAAAAGCAGTTGCGCCCTAATCTAATGTTGGCGCTGATTTGCTCGGGTATGTTGAATGGTTCAGAAAACCCAGTAATTGATTTACTAAAGCGTATTTGGTTCGCGAGAGATTGACGTTGGAAGTTTTTTTTATATTGTTTCATATTCTTTTTTCTTGGTGGTTATTTCAAGCATAACTTTTCAAATAGACGTATCTAACATTTCATAGGAATTGAGAAAAATGAGGTTGAAGTTCCATATGCTCTCATTAAATCCTATTTAACTTAACTTCAAGTTTTATTCCATCTGTTCAGTCTATCATGGTTGAATAATATTATAAGACGTAAAAATCCTGGTTTTCATTCACTTTCGCTCTATTTTTGAGAAAATTAACACATACACCGGTTTGCCTCCACACCATACATATACACCTTGTTAGATACGTCAGAGTGACATTTTGCTTGTAACATACACCGGTTGGATACGTCAGTATTTCAGAACGTTTAGCACTTGCGTCATGTCAGATACACCGGGTATAATTTTCAAGCGCAGATACGTCGACTTGCTGTGTGGTGTATCTGAACTATTTGCATAACATTTAAAAAGATCAGATAGGTCGCATATGAAAATTGTGGAACATAACTGAATAATTTTGATAACGTTATTTGGCAATTGCAACTACATTAAGGGTGTTATTAATGACAGGATAGAATGAAAAACTCGATTTGTTTACATTTGCGACATACGTCTTTTTGAAAAGTTATGCTTGATTTGTTCAAAAACAAAATATGAAACATGGAACATGAAATATGAAACATTCAATGTTGAACTCATTAACACTTTTTGTTTACGAAACCACAAAAAAATCGAACATCGTTCAAATTGTTAACGTAAGTATGCTGCAAATAGATGTTGAAAATGTCACGCATGACGTCCAATTAATATCTAACATTTTGTGCTCGGTAAAACCAATTGCGATGTGAACTCAATCCTAAATAATATTAGATCAAAACTTCTTCGTTGGAACAACACTTGGAATTCGAAAGCAAACTTCATTCGGTATTGCCTTACGGCCGAAAACGCTTTAATAGGTCAAGGTCGACGTGTGCCAAAAACTGAGCAGACGTCATGCAAATTCCCTTCAAGCCGCTCTGAAGTCTGTGCTACCACCATAATGCTATATCGTTTCTGGTAATGAATTGTTAGAGCTCAATAAAACGATCAGTGGCCAAGGTCTGCTTCTACATTTTATCTACCACATTACCTCTACACAAACCTAAATGTAGTAACCGTAAATCGGTGTCTGCTGCAACTTTTTCTTCTTTGCCATATTTTTCCACTCTCGTAACCGCCACGCAATGCAGTTACTTTGACGAATGTATCTAATCCTCTACCGTTGTGGAATGTTTTATTTTTACGATTCAATTCCACGTAACACCTTCACTAAAGCACTTTTTGACATTGGCCCAAATTTCACCCAAGACACTTATGCCCTAGCTTCCGACAGACCATACCAGGAACACTTTTCCGTAACACTCAAGGATTACCACAAAAAATCGGGAATCCCACTTCCGCACTACAGCGCAATCAATTCAAGGGTAATATTCCTCCATCAAGGCAAATCATTGCCCCCTTCCGAACTCGCGCTCGCCTGAACTCGGGGAAAACGGGGGTGATCTTGACAGGTAGCGCTGGTGATGGTAGGAACGGAGGAAGCCCCGCTCAATGACGTTTCTTTCGAGAATCATTATTCACTTATGCTTGCAGAACAATGTTTGACGAAAAACAGATACTGATTTCCCTGGAAAACGGTGCCCCGTGGAACTTTTTAACGATAATGATTTCCCAAACACTTTGCTTCTTTTCCACTACATGGTAACCGTCGAAATAGAACATATTCTGCACTCTAGCAGGACATCAATTTTTCCTCACCTCTTCCTATGCTGGACGAACTGAATAACCACGACTGCGGAACACTCAATCAAGAAAACGCACAAAGGCTGGACGATTGCTTTTTTCTTCCTCTGCTACGAGTTTGCTACTTGATTTTTCGCACCAAATAAGCAATAATCAACTGTGGAACATTGTATAGTTCCTTGGCGGATCAGGAACACTCGAAACAGTATGCGATTTCGGACAATTATCACGATTTCTAGGCTTTTTTCCTGGCACGCACGGAACAGAAAAAAAAACTACGCGACGACGGACGAGGACTACTGCGAGCGAGATGACGACCGAAACGCGAAAAATCTCAAACTGACAGCGAACATTACGTGGCCATCGCTAGCACCATACGCGTTCGGTGACAGTTCAGCTGGTGCTAGCGGGCTTGTGTTTAAAACGGGAAGGAATATGGGGCATGCTGGGGTTTGATGAGTGGAAATTAATCCGGCATAGAAACGAAAACGAAAGCGTGCATGCATTAAACGTCACTAAGCTTAATTGTAGCTCAAATATATTGCCATACAATCCTTGGGCCCATTTCTCTCTACACTGAGCTATGATATATAGAAAAAAAAAAACATAATATTACACTGAAAAACAAAACAACAAGAAACCACAAGTATTATAGGGTAAGGGGATGTAATGTTAGCCTAGCTCCTTCATTCGGTCTATGTACCAAATATGTCATTAATTTAGCGATAATCAACAAAACCACGTAGCTATTACGATGACAGATGTAATCCAAAGCAATTGAGACAATATTAATCAACTTAAAGTTGTTCACATCCGCGTAATTTCCGATTTCTTGAACTTTTGGGGCATGATGATTTCACTGGTTAAGCTGAGCAGATGATCTACATGATCTTCAAGTCTCGAGTAATTCATGTTAAGGGCCTAAAAGCCATTTGTAAACAATGACTTTAAATGTCGATTTCTCTTAAATCTTAAATCACTCTGGTGAAATGAAAGCAGCATCTGGTAGAATAATGTTAGTTCTATCATATGGAGTAGCTGGATATAGTAGAATTTTCGTGATTCGTGAGAGATCAACGTTTGAAGTCATTGTTTACTAATGGCTTTAAGGCCCTAATCATGAATTACTCGAGAAGTGATCTAAATTTGGCTTAATTGAATCGATAAAGCAAGTCATACAGCCCGGATGTACAGAAAACAGTTACACGTTACAAACTAACTCTTCACATAGCGAAAATAACAATGATTTTACAAAAAAAATCGTCGACCCAATGTTGGGACATATTTTTTTGAATGTTCCCAACTATGGCCTGTAGTAAAAATGATGTTATTAGTAAAATTTCAAGTGGATATGCATGAATTTGCAGTTGTTTATATTCAAGTGGCTCATCTAAACACAAATTCATTGTATAGTGAATTATAATGTTTCCATTAGTGAATGGCTGAAAAATCATATATGAACATCACTTATGTGTATTAATCAGGGGATGAGTAACTCTGCCACGTTGTGTTTGTGTTGATCTTGTACGAAAGTGTTTCTGGGGTGGCAGCAGGTGTTTTTGTGTTTTCACAAACTACAATCGAAAATTTATGCTTATTGGCAACCATGCACGGCTCAGACGTTTAATATTATGGTTTCAGTTGAAAACCGAATTTATCGACTACCGACAATCGATTTTACTCTCATTCTGTACGTTATACATAATGTCGGAAGTAGTGCGCTGTACAGCGCATCTGATGCGCCATACAGCGCACTACTTCCGACATTAGGTATAACGTACAGAACGAGAGTAAAATCGATTGTCGCTAGTCGATAAATTCGGTTTTCAACTGAAACCATAATACATGCTCACATATGCATCGTCTGAATTAAGGCTGGGCTACAATGGGGAGCGCAACGGCGCGGTGCGGCAGTTTTTGACATAAAATATATGGATTAACTGTCAAAAGCTGCCGCTACGCGCCGTTGCGCTCCTCATTGTAGCTGGGCCTTTACATTTGTGCAATCGAGAGGGAAACAAAAACAAACAATCGATTCGTGTAAGTGATGCCAGGTATAAATTTATCTTTCATGTGGTGGCGAGTGTGTTTGAAGTGTGGCGGATTGTGTTTTTTAGGGTGGTAACACAAGGTGGTCGAGTGACTTACCCCCTGGTATTAAGGCTGTTTTACTTTAGTTTGTTTTGTGAAATGTTGTATTAAGTAAATCGAATACAGCTAGGAATGCCATAATTCATAAAATAAGAAAAAAAATACCGTACAAAGACTATATTTAGTAATAAATCCATCGAATGGGACGACGTTGCATCTATGAATAGACGCAATTGAAAGGTAGACACCGACATTAAAAAGAGTTGTGTATCTCTTCGTGATACATACGACCAAATTTCTTAGCAAGTGTCTAACTAGTTGAATCTCGCTTACAGCTTAAAAACTTTATGAGTTATAATAAAAAAATGTAAGCGACCATTGCATAATAGGCTGAGTTAAGGGACACATACCTTATCATTGCACTTATTCAACCCAAAATCAACATCGGTAATGTGGGATCGCATCAATTCAACAGTTGTCAAGTAATGAAGCGTTAGATTAGCTTAAGAATGTAGTAATGCATGTAGTCATGCATGCACCAATGCAATAATGCTACTTTAGCTACACAGCAAATAAAATTTAATATACATCAACGTAATTGATTCTAACGTACCAAAAACTGATGTAATCAAGGAAATACGATGCAGAATAACATCCACTTAGTGGAATATTACATCGGTCTTCAAATTACATCTGTTCGGAAAGCGGTAAGAAAAACGTAGTTTAAATCGGTTTAATTCAGCTCAACCCAGGGGGTAAGTCACTCGACCACCTTGTGTTACCACCCTAAAAAACACAATCCGCCACACTTCAAACACACTCGCCACCACATGAAAGATAAATTTATATCTGGCACCACTTACACGAATCGATTGTTTGTTTTTGTTTCCCTCTCGACTGCACATATTATGGTTTCAGTTGAAAATCGAATTTATCTACTAGCGACAATCGATTTTACTCTCGTTCTGTACGTTAAACCTAATGTCGGAAGTAGAGCGCTATACGGCGCATCTGATGCGCCATAGAGCGCACTACTTCCGACATTAGGTATAACGTACAGAATGAGAGTAAAATCGATTGTCGCTAGTCGATAAATTCGGTTTTCAAGTGAAACCATAATATGTAATTCAGACGATGCATATGTGAGCATGTATTAAACGTCTAAACCGTGCATGGTTGCCAATAAGCATAAATTTTCGATTGTAGTTTGTGAAAACACAAAAACACCTGCTGCCACCCCAGAAACACTTTCGTACACGATCAACACAAACACAACGTGGCAGAGTTACTCACCCCCTGGCTCAAACTATAAACAATTAATAATAATTTAATCTAATTTTAAATAGAAATGAGGTATATAAAAGGTGATACGGTCAAAATTTGGTCAAGGGAAAACGCGTGTAAATCGGTGAAATCGTTTATTGAAAAAATCAAATTAAATTTCTTTTTCAAGTTCAATTAGTATAAAATTCAGGAAAAATATTCAGTTAGGCTTCCGCTTTTCCAAATCCGAATTGCCGGGCCTTACGCTTGACCCCTGCCATCAGATTTTGTACAGCCACCTTGTCCACCTTCTTCGCCGCAGAAAGCCAGTTTGCCTAGAACTGCTGCTCGTCCTTAGCAGTTTTTTTGGTCTTCTTTAGGTTCCGCTTGACAATAGCCCAGTATTTCTCAATTGGGCGGAGCTCTGGCGTGTTGGGAGGGTTCTTGTCCTTGGGAACCACCTGCACGTTGTTGGCGGCGTACCACTCCATGGCCTTTTTACCGTAATGGCATGATGCCAAATCCGGCCAAAACAGTACGGAACAACCGTGTTTCTTCAGGAAAGGCAGCAGACGTTTATTCAAACACTCTTTCACGTAAATTTCTTCGTTGACAGTCCCGGAAGCTATGAAAATGCTGCTTTTCAAGCCACAGGTACAGATGGCTTGCCAAACCAGATATTTCATTGCGAACTTTGACAGTTTCGTGTGCTTGAAAATATCTGCTACCTTTCCCCTTCCTTTTGCCGTATAAAACTCCTGTCCCGGAAGCTGCTTGTAGTCGGCTTTGACGTAGGTTTCGTCGTCCATTACCACGCAGTCAAACTTCGTCAGCATCGTCGTGTACAGCCTCCGGGATGGCGCTTTGGCCGTCGTATTTTGTTTATCATCGAGATTTGGAGTCACTACCTTCTTGTAAGTCGATAGTCCGGCTCGTTTTTTGGCTCGATGCACGGTTGTAGAAGATACACCCAGCTTATTTGCGGCATCTCGGAGAGATAGGTTAGGGTTTCGCTTGAAACTACCGGCAACTCTCTTTGTCGTCTCAGCGGCTTCCGGTTTTCGATTTCCCCCCGATCCAGACTTCCTGGCTGTCGACAAACGTTCCCCAAACACTTTAATTACATTTGTAACGGTTGATTTGGCAACTTTTAGCGATTTTGCCAACTTTGCGTGCGAGTAGCTCGGATTTTCGCGATGCGCGAGCAAAATTTTGATACGCTGCTCTTCTTGCTTGGACGGCATTTTGACAACTGAAGAGTGAATTCCAAAATCAAAATAGTAGCAACATTCTACACACACACACCTTCAAAATGAGGGGTGTTCAGGTTTTTGACGTAGGACTACGTCTTTGTTTTCTATACTGGGGTACAGTTTAAAAAAATATCGATTGCGACCGTCACAAAATGTGGTCAGGTTTTGAGCGTTAATATCTCAGTTGTTTCTCCAAACATTTTCAAAATAATTGCACCAATCGATCGGAAATATTTCTACGCGTCGATTTCAATAATGAAAACTTTTAATTTTTAACATAAAGCTATTTAAAATAACGCAAAGATATGGTGGTGTCTTATACTGTCGATTTTTCAGAGTAAATTTACCAAATACACTGTCCTTCCTAGCACAGATTTCATATTTAAGTAAGGAACGTCTCCTAGGCAGTCACGAAGGTTATAAAAAGGGTACACCTTCACATTTTTGCTTCAGTATATCGGCAGTCGTGGCGCTGTGCAGTGGCGGTTGAATTGCAACGAGTTGGCGGCAGTAAACACCCAGGAGGGTGCGAGCAGTCGTTGCCCAGGACGGCGTTGGTGCAGTAAGCTGTTGGTGCCTGATGCCTACGAGTTGGCGGGAAAAAGCCGCGCGGGACGAGACCAGAATCAACCATCCCACGTCACCTGCATTTTGATACCCAGCCACAACGTTGAGGAGCTGAACGATGAAAGAAAGTCTCTTGAGTGTCAACTAAATCCGTCCTTTTCAGGACGACCAAATCATTTTATTAACAAAAGAGTTTGTTTGATTGAATTTTTCATTTGTGCTGTTAGTTTTTTAATTAGCACTCATTAAACGCCGCGTCCTGGACTATTATATCACAAATAATGTTGAATAACTAACGAACGAAATTCAACAAGGCGAACTGTGACACGTCTGAGACCGATCATATGGTTGAGTTCATTGTAGTTCCTAGTTGTGCATACCGGATAAGTTGTCAGTGGCAAGCAAATTAGGCATATTTCTGTTGAGAAATCATCCGTTTAGCGTGCACTAATTAAAACTTATTATTGTGGTTGAAACTCCTCTCCGGTGTGAACTTTTCACAGAGTGTTATCCTTTTCGGGCCGTCCTGCCGCACAAGAAGACCGAGTGAAAAGCCTAAGTTTAATCGCGAACCATTTTCCTTCCGTCAAAACCTAAAATCCGTCCTTTTCAGGACGAACAAATTAATTTGGCTATCAAAAGAGTTTGTTAAATTTGAAGTTTCTCTTTCGTTCATCAAAATTTACATCATCACGCATCGGCTCAACATGGCATTGCTTATAAGGTCGCGTCCCGGAGTAAAGAGCCATGCACGTTTGATAACGCAATAAATGAAACATATGTCCAAACATACATGGATACGGTTTTTGTCCCTGAAAAGGGCATTTTTCTTTTGCATAAAGTGATGTGAATTTAACCTCCGAAACCATACAGCTAGATGATTTCATTTCCTCGCTGATGTCTGGCACAACTAGTGAGGCCCGTCCCCTTTTGTAAAATTTGTTTCGCATTGCCTTTCTGTTACCGTCTTCCTTCCATGCAATGGTACACGATGCCATTATTTAAAAAAGCCCCTTGCAAGGCTAGCAGTCATTTGTGATACGAAGCAGCTCGAGGAAACAACAAGAGCAAACAGCAATCTCGCTCGAACCGCACTGGCTTGCAGTTACTCTTTGGTCGCATTCACCGTCGCTTGAGAACGGTAACTACGCCTCGCCGAGCACGTTGGTGTCGAAGCTGCTGTCTACTTCGCTGCAGTGATGGAATACCTGGCTGCTGAAGTGCTCGAGATGGCAGGAAATGCCAACCCTCGAAGCAAGTAGAACTCAAATCATACCACGTCACATGCAGCTGGCCATCCGCAACGACGAATAGCTGATGCAACATTTCTCCGTCCTGCTGCACAAGAAGACCGAGTGAAAAGCCTAAATTCAATTGGAATCATGATCTCCCCGTCAAATATTAAAATCCGTCCTTTTCAGGACGAACAAATTAATTTGCTTATCTAAAGAGTTTGTTTAATTTGAAATTTCTCTTGCGCTCATCAAAATTAACATTATCACGCATCGTTTGGCATAGCTTTAAACTTCGCGTCCCAGAGTAAGTGAACAAGCACGTTGGACAACCAACAAACCAAATATTAGGAGTTAATTCGAGTCGAACTGCAACAAGGCTGACTGATCATGAGTTCATATATTGTACTTCCTAGTTGTACATAGGGGATTAAGTAAATTAGGTTGGTTGCTGGCAGTGGCAAGCACTGTGGAGGGCGCATTAGCGAGCAGCCTGTGACCAAACAGGGATGGTTCAGTTCGTTGTTGATAGAGTGTGGCTTGTTATGCAGTCGGTTGACCCAGCCAATGGAGAACGCTTATTCAGCCGGTTGACGCAACCACGAGGTGCAAAATGATAAATATCTCACAAAAGGTCAATTTCACGACTAATATTATGATTTTAGAAAGAGGGCTATACTGAACTACTATACTTATATGAGCATGACGCCTACTTAACTCGTAAATCCTGCCCGATTCGTAATTTTATCACTCTATTACACATTCTTAGAGCAGATTATTCACGAAATATCGCAATCCAGGCAATAAATCTATATAAAAACTCAAGCAAAGTGGGATTTTCGACAATTTCTATTCTGAGTTGTGTCAGTATTGCAAAAAAAAACGACGAAATATGCTAAATATGACTGCTAATATGCTGGAAAGTCCAAGAAGGAAATGTTGAAGTAGAAGGATTTTTTCTGTTACTTTCATGCTAGTTCCCTCTCACGGACTTCAATATCCAATAGCAATATATTGACATTGAGAACATTCTCTATTATGTTCATTTAGTGAAAAAGATTTTCGCGTTGAATCGAGAAATAGTGGTTGAGAAATTTGCAAATAACTGAAATGTCTCAACATTTGGCTACTGTGTACAAGCGCAATTCCCGAAAGCGCAAAATGGATCAACAGGCGAACGTTCCTTCGAAGCAACCGAAGACGGCCGCTGACCGTGCAAAGTGTTATCGGGCTAAAATTAAAGCGGCCAAAGGTAATGCATCATCAACTACTGGCTGGGATGCTGGAGAAGGGTCTTCAACTCGAGGTAGGATATCGCCCAACAAACAATCACTCATTAAATAAACATCATTTTGGCGATTTAATTCAGCAGTGCGTTGAATAGTCTCTGAACTATTTTCAATCACTGCTTTTGTTCAGGCATTATTCACACAAATTTGGAGAAGTTATTAAGCTGTCGCCAAGTGCTTTTGGACACTAGCAATTGCATATGCTTAAGAAGCAAGTTTGCAGCAATGGAGTTCAGCTGATAATTGAATAACTGCTGTTTAAGTGCTGCACACAACTTGAGGCTGATTCCGAGAGTAAAAGTGACCTTTGTTTAGCTAAGCGATTTTTAAATTTTTAAAGGATAATATATTCTCTCCTTGTTAATTAAAAGTCAGCCGAAATTTTTCTTCAACATCATTAAGCTTATCAAAAAAGCTGTGTTGTCTTTTATAGAACTTTTGTTCGACTTTATTTAACAATTCTCATAAAACTTTCTTTGGTTTTTTTGTATGATTTTCCATACGATACAGACATTTCATACTAAGCATATTTGGTTTGATATTATTATACATGTACATTAACAGAAACATTAGGTAACATTTATTTATTAACATTTAATAGCGAGACTTGAACCATCAACCTTCGTATCCTCAACTACGTGACATTTCCACTGCGCTATCTTAGAATTGAATGATGTTTAGACGAGTCGTCTATATAAGCTCAATGTTATATTTTGAATAGTAGCAGAAGTGATGCTTTAATTGAGCTACTTTGATATTCTATTTATAGCGTTGTTTGTAAATAAGCAACATTAGTACTCAAATAAACCTTCTAAATGTTGTTATTAAACGTCTGAATTAGCAAGCTGTACAAAAGTTTTGATATTGGTTGTTCGGTTCTACTACGTGCATTACTGACAAGATCATGTTGAACAAGAGAAGATAAAAGGATATGACAATGTTGTCTGCTGTTATTTGTTAACAATGTTAAGATTAGCCTGTGAGCTATTTGCTACAAACAGTTGACTATAATTTCAACTCTTGAAAACAGGTCAATACTTTTTCATCGGCACCAAAACTGAACAACTCATAAACGAAAATATAGGCATTCTATTATTAATATCATTTTATCAGTAATTCAGCTTAACTTGAAGTTGAAGAAGAAATATTTATCAACCAAAATTACGAACACTTCGGACGCTTTACTACGGCATTTAAACGACTTTTATTTTAATTGTAGTTTATTTTGATGATCATTGGCTTAAACCACAGCTATTATTCAGCTAAATATAAGGTTTAATTGGCAAAGCTAGTTAAAAGTCGTTGCATAAGAGGCATAAACTGTATTTCAACTAATTGTTCAGTAGTTGAATAAAAGTCAATAAATACACCTGTGTAAAGCTTTTGTATTATTTTTCTTCAGCTTAAAATTGAATCAGTTGAATAGTGATGTACATTACAGCTATTATTCAATTCAATATCAGGTTTTATAAGTTAAGCTATATAAACGATGTTTTAACGGATTTATAAACTGTTATTCAACTCTTTGTTGAACTGTGTAAATTTAGTTACATACAAATACTAAAATAGCTTTTAATAAGCATGTTATTCAAACAAAATGAAAGACTTGAATAAATGTAAATATTTCAATTGAGAACATGGTTAATCAGCTTATATTTCAGCCAGATTTTTTATTCAGCTACGAAAGTCGTAATTCAGCTTTAATAAAGCATGTATGCTTATTTACTGCTTTCCTTTGTTTGTTGGGCGTATACAATGTTCATTTAATGATTGTTGAACTGTCCATTTTAACAAACATTATTTTGTTAGTTTCAAACAGTGCTGTGCTGAATATTTTATTTTAATTCAAAATATCTACAAAACCTATAACCTAACAAATTAAGAGAGATTCAATTGCAAATTTCTCTGGAAATGATTTTGAACACTGATATTGTTGTATGAAACATCCATTAAACAGTTTGTTTAGTTTAAAATTGTAATTTCTGCGGAAGCTGAAATTTCATCAATTTCTTAAGTTGATAATATATGAATTTGATAATACATGTAGATATTAATTTACAGTTTACTCTAAAATAACCACGGTGATCATGAATGCTAGATTAATTTCATTCTGCTCGACCAAATATATAAAGGCACAGTGAAAATAAACAAAGCGCTTAGATATTTCAATCATTTCGATAGGTGAATTAGTTCGAAGAGGTACAATATTTCCTCTTTGCTTCACTCCTCAGAAATTCTGTATTAAAATGTTCCATTTCTCTAAAAAATTTAAATCTCCTTTGGTCTCACTTTTAACCATTTTCATATAATTGAGTTATCTTGATGTGCGATGATTCCAGGCATTCAATTTACTTACTGACGGTCACATTAGTGTTCCAATAATGGCTATAAAATTGATTAAAATCATAACCTTAGGCTTTGTGCACAAATTACGTAATGCATGAAGGGGGGAGAGGGGGGTTGAGAAACCGTTACTTATTGTGACATATGGGGAAGGGGGTGTTTGTAAAATCGTTACGTAACAAAATAGCAATTTGAAAAATAAATCAAAAGTGAATAACCAATTGAAAATAGATAAAATTTCCTGTGTACCAAGCAAAGTAGCAAGTAGCAAAGGGTTACTAGTTAAGAACTATACTTAATTTTTTTGCGAAACCCCATTTTCAATGAGTAAAATGAAAGCGTTAAATCCATATTTTGAAGGAATAATATCAAAACTGAACCAAAGCTTTGTTTTGTATTATTAATCAAGTTTGCCATGGCTGGAACACTGCACCAAATATCGCCATAGTTTCTAATTTTGGTTCCTTTGATGGCCAATCGCATGTATTCCTTATGGGAGTGGCCATTCTAATATGGCCAAATGGCCAAATGGTGCAAGAAAGCTGAAATTTTAAGGAAAATTGAATTCTTTCTTTTGATTTCAGACCAAATTCTTAAACTTTGATAAATGGAGACGTACTATTTAAATGTGTTCTTCTAAACGAAGGGTATCTTATGACAATTTGTGTCACTAATTGGCAAAATTGTCCATAAACGGTACATCTACATGCCGAGAAATGTATTGTTCGGTGTAAATTCCACAAATTTTATTGTCGACTCACGGCTTACTCATAATTTTCATTTATTCAAACAATACCGATTTTATGTTTGAACCAACAATAAATTCTGTTGTTTCTTAAAGCGCTGTAAAGAAGGCTTCGATTGAAAACAAAAAGCACTTATGGTTGAATCGAAAAATAAGATTTTTGGAAACGATGTACCTTTGCATTGATTCGACCAAAGCGGTTGAATTGAAAAAAATAAATTGTTATTCATATTAGAACCATTGAAATAATTAGAAATTATGTTAAATTTGTTGTTGATTGTTGAATCTACAAAAATATTTTGATGAATCAGTTTCTGTTTTTTCTGAATTTCTGTTGGAAATCATAATTGATTAACAATATTGGATTCGATAAGAAATTTCGTTTGTGATGATATATCATTGCATTATACTAAAACAATGTGTGGTTTGATTTTATACTCAAAAAATGTTGATTCAAATCATTGCGTTCAATCAGCCAATATTCCTCTGCATGTAGCTTACATCAAATGCACTTGTTACTGCCCCTTTTGTTCTATGTTTTTGCCGTCATGAATAAGTCGTACACAGTTCTTCTTCATGAATTGCACGGATCAAAAGGAAAACTCTGATTAATATATTAAAAAAAAAATAATGAAATTATAAAAATTTCAAAAGGTTAATATTATGCATTGCATAAGATACTGTTGCAATCTCTTAACTAAATATAAGTGATATGAATAAAACTTTGAACTTTTTTTGGTGATACATTAAATAATTGAAAGACATTTGAGTAAACTTGTTGAACTAATATTTGTAACAGTTTTAAAAACGTCCATTACCCTGAATAAATACAGTACAATGAGGGCAATGTTTTTCGTAATCTTTATAATAGCTTTAAGTTACTTAAACGAAATTAATTGACTGATGTTTGCAATCTTTACAAATTTCAAGTTACCCAAATGATAATTAAACATAAAACAACAATAACAGATTTTGTGAAAATTTTATCATAATTGAGAAATAAGGGGAAGGGGATCCGTGAGCGTTACGTAATTATAGGGGGGGAGTCTGGTCACGTGTTACTTATTGTTACATAGGGGAGAAAGGGGGTCCAAAATCCCGTTTTTTTGCGTTACGTAATTTGTGCACAAAGCGTTACTAAACGTGCCGTCAGAATTATGAATCTGTAAAAACTCTTTTACTGTCCTGAATTGTGTATTATAGAATTCCATTCGGTGCGTTTAGTTGACGAGGAACCTAACGCACTGCTAAACAACATCGTTGGCAATGGTAATGATATGATGACGTCGCGCTTCAAAGATGGCGAACCTATCGTTAGTGGTGTAGCAATAGTCGAAGACTCGATATACAGCTCCCGTGAAAACATTTGTTCTCCATGTACCAATCACGATGAGAGCGACAGAAAAAAAATGTTCAAGCACCGAGCAGGTTGATATCTCGTTACCTGCGAATTCTTGTCAAAGTGAGTGAGACACAATCTCACGTTTTATTTTACCGTTTGAGTTATGTGTATACTTTATATATACCTCCTGATTATCACGTATACTGTCTTGTTTATATGCATACATTTGCCACATAGATCGTAGTTTTCAACCGGATTTTGATCGTGCTAATCGTGAGTTCAACAAACGTTTCATCGAAAATTCGTTCGGTGCTGTTTGCGATGTGTGTGACAGGCTATGGTTTGTCAACGATTTGAAACAATTGACACAACAACTTGCGACAGTTTTAATTGACAGTGGATCCTATGAGTCAGTTGACGGATTTTCCGTGTGTCAAACCTGCAGAACCAATTTGAAACGAGGAAAAATTCCAACTCTGTCAAAATTGAATGGCTTCACCTTTCCGAAGAAACCAACTGGGTTACCTGCACTCGATGTCATTACGGAAAGACTGGTATCCCCTAGGCTACCATTCATGCAGGTTCGTCGACTGCGCTTCGCGGCAGGTACGTCATAGCTTTAGTGTACGATGCTTTGAATCTCATCCATGAAATTATAAATTATAGGCAGCTACTCTATTATCGGACAAGTAATCAATTGTCCCGTAGATGTAGCTGAAATGGTTAGTTGTCTTCCCCGTCAGCTAGATGATGATCAAGCCTTCAATGTGTTCATCAAGAAACATGTAATTCACAAGTCGTCGTACTTGTCCGGGTTCATCAAGAAAGCTGATGTAAAGGCTTGGCTTTCCTATTTGATCGATACGCCGCTCTACCGCCGCTACGGTATCACCATTGATCAGAATGCCATGGAAGAACTTGAACTAGGCGTAACAGATGCTTCAATAGAATTGGAAACGATTGCTTTTGACAACGAATCGGAATTGCTGCTTGGACAACAAGAGACTCTTCTCTGGAATGAGGATAAATGCTTGGAGATCGCGCCGGCACAGAACAAGGTTCCTTTGTCAATAATTTATGACGAACACGGCGAAGAACTCGCATTCCCCGCCATATACTTCGGTCATCCACGGGAGTTCAAGCCTGATGTAAGGGTTACATACTTCATGATAGCTTCCAGTGAAACTCGGCGTCAGGACAGACGTGGAGCAAAACCACGGCATCTTCTTTACATGGCCATGAAAATTCTTCGCTTGCGAGTCTCAGAAGGTCTGCAATGCACATTCAAGTGTATGGGAACGGCAAACATCATGCGTGCTCAACTCATGGATCGTGAGTTCATGGAGCAATGCATAGATCGAAATCTATCATTCCTGAAGTCGATACCGAACTCAGTCCAGTATTGGCAGCAGCGGAAAAAAGATTTGTTTGCCATGATGCGACAATTGGGTAAACCTACTATGTTCCTTACACTGAGCGCCAGTGAAATGAAGTGGCCTCACTTGTTAAGAATCCTACACCGACTGTCAGAAGGATACAATGGCAAAGATCTAACCGATCCCATTCATCAACTGTCTGCACTGCAAAGAGCAACTCTCGTGAATGAAGACCCGGTCACGTGTTGTATATACTTCAACAAGCTTGTAGACACCATCATGACTCTGCTGATGTCGCAAAGATGCAGTCCTTTTGGGAAATATTACGTTGTCAATTATTTCAAGCGCATAGAATTTCAGCATCGTGGCAGTCCTCACGCACACATATTGTTGTGGCTAAGCAATGATCCTCAAGAAGCAATCGGTGAAAACATGCCTGAAACCGTTAAACTGATAACAGATCTCTGTTCTGTTGGCGTCAGAGATTTGCCGGATACTTACGGTAACCAAGTAAGTAAACTTCACTTAGTAAAACAAAGTATCGCTATATGCTTAGTATTTCACTTTTCAGGTTCATAAACCCCAACAAACAATCAATCATTAAATAAACATTATTTTGGCGATTTAATTCAGCAGTGTGTTGAATTATCTCGGAACTATTTTCAATCACTGCTTTTGTTCAGGCATTATTCACACAAATTTGGAGAAGTTATTAAGCTGTCGCCAAGTGCTTTTGGACACTAGCAATTGCATATGCTTAAGAAGCAAGTTTGCAGCAATGGAGTTCAGCTGATAATTGAATAACTGCTGTTTAAGTGCTGCACACAACTTGAGGCTGATTCCGAGAGTAAAAGTGACCTTTGTTTAGCTAAGCGAATTTTTTTAAAGGATAAGGATATTCTCTCCTTACTAATTAAAAGTCATGCCAAAAATGTTCTTCAACATCATTAAGCTTATCAAAAAAGCTGTGTTGTCTTTTATAGAACTTTTGTTCGACTTTATTTAACAATTCTCATAAAACTTTCTTTGGTTTTTCTTTGTATGATTTTCCATACGATACAGACATTTCATACTTAGCATATTTGGTTTGATATTATTGAGCAGCATGATTGACCGCCCGAGGTTGCTACTCCGTTATTGCCAGATCAGCTGTTATTACACAAAGTACCAATAAATGATGCTTGGGACTAGCATACATCCTCAATGTGTAAGAACTGGTGATCTTAAACTAAGGCAATACCGGCGCAGGCCTCGTCCGAATGCAGGTCAAATAGGGAATGGGTAGGAATATGTTGACGTGATACTCGCTTTGTTGGAAGCCGAGAACACCTCTGCACTTCCACGAGAAATCACTGGGATGTTGGATAAAATGGTTGGGTTTGCAGCCGGATCCGTTTTGGTAAACGGTGTGCTGAATTCAACTGACGTCGGCAGCGAATAAGATATTTAACTATGTTCCCGATTCATTCTCTGTACAGAGATGCACATTAAAGCTATTTAAATTTTGGCACCGACTTAAACCAACAGTAGGGATGCTGTTGGGGCCACTCACAAGTGTGGGTGGTTTATTTCAGCAGAAAACAAAAGTATGTTAAAACACCGAGTTTGAAGACCGATTTAAACCAACAGTAAGGATGCTGTTGTGGCCACTCACAAGTGTGGGTGGTTTATTACAGTGGAATACAAAAATACGTATGAACATCGAGTTTGAGGACCGATTTAAACCAACAGTAGGGATGCTGTTGGGGCCACTCACAAGTGTGGGTGGTTTATTTCAGCAGAGTACAAAAGTATGTTAAAACACCGAGTTTGAAGACCGATTTAAACCAACAGTAAGGATGTTGTTGGGGCCACTCACAAGTGTGGGTGGTTTATTTCAGTGGAATACAAAATTACGTAGGAACATCGAGTTTGAGGACCGATTTAAACCAACAGTAGGGATGCTGTTGGGGCCACTCACAAGTGTGGGTGGTTTATTTCAATGGAATACAAGAATACGTTAAGAATATCGAATTTGAGGACCGATTTAAACCAACAGTAGGGATGCTGTTGGGGCCACTCACAAGTGTGGGTGGTTTAATTCAATGGAATACAAGAATACGTTAAGAACATTGAGTTTGAGGACCGATTTAAACCAACAGTAGGGATGCTGTTGGGGCCACTCACAAGTGTGGGTGGATTATTTTAGTAGAATACAAAAGTATGTTAAAACACCGAGTTCGAGGACCGATTTAAACCAACAGTAGGGATGCTGTTGGGACCACTCACAAGTGTGGGTGGTTTATTTCAATGGAATACAAGAATACGTAAAGAACATTGAGTTTGAGGACCGATTTAAACCAACAGTAGGGATGCTGTTGGGGCCACTCACAAGTGTGGGTGGTTTATTTCAGCAGAGTACAAAAGTTTGTTAAAACACCGAGTTTGAAGACCGATTTAAACCAACAGTAGGGATGTTGTTGGGGCCACTCACAAGTGTGGGTGGTTTATTTCAATGGAATACAAGAATACGTTAAGAACATCGAGTTTGAGGACCGATTTAAACCAACAGTAGGGATGCTGTTGGGGCCACGCACAAGTGTGGGTGGTTTATTTCAATGGAATACAAGAATACGTTAAGAACATCGAGTTTGAGGGCCGATTTAAACCAAAAGTAGGGATGCTGTTGGGGCCACTCACAAGTGTGGGTGGTTTATTTTAATGGAATACAAGAATACGTTAAGAATATCGAGTTCGAGGACTGATTTAAACCAACAGTAGGGATGCTGTTGGGGCCACTCACAAGTGTGGGTGGTTTATTTCAGCAGAATACAAAAGTATGTTAAAACACCGAGTTTGAAGACCGATTTAAACCAACAGTAAGGATGTTGTTGTGGCCACTCACAAGTGTGGGTGGTTTATTACAGTGGAATACAAAAATACGTAGGAACATCGAGTTTGAGGACAGATTTAAACCAACAGTAGGGATGCTGTTGGGGCCACTCACAAGTGTGGGTGGTTTATTTCAGCAGAGTACAAAAGTATGTTAAAACACCGAGTTTGAAGACCGATTTAAACCAACAGTAAGGATGTTGTTGGGGCCACTCACAAGTGTGGGTGGTTTATTTCAGCAGAGTACAAAAGTATGTTAAAACACCGAGTTTGAAGACCGATTTAAACCAACAGTAAGGATGCTGTTGTGGCCACTCACAAGTGTGGGTGGTTTATTACAGTGGAATACAAAAATACGTAGGAACATCGAGTTTGAGGACCGATTTAAACCAACAGTAGGGATGCTGTTGGGGCCACTCACAAGTGTGGGTGGTTTATTTCAGCAGAGTACAAAAGTATGTTAAAACACCGAGTTTGAAGACCGATTTAAACCAACAGTAAGGATGTTGTTGGGGCCACTCACAAGTGTGGGTGGTTTATTTCAGTGGAATACAAAATTACGTAGGAACATCGAGTTTGAGGACCGATTTAAACCAACAGTAGGGATGCTGTTGGGGCCACTCACAAGTGTGGGTGGTTTATTTCAATGGAATACAAGAATACGTAAAGAACATTGAGTTTGAGGACCGATTTAAACCAACAGTAGGGATGCTGTTGGGGCCACTCACAAGTGTGGGTGGTTTATTTCAGCAGAGTACAAAAGTTTGTTAAAACACCGAGTTTGAAGACCGATTTAAACCAACAGTAAGGATGCTGTTGGGGCCACTCACAAGTGTGGGTGGTTTATTTCAGCAGAATACAAAAGTATTTTGAAACACCGAGTTTGAAGACCGATTTAAACCAACAGTAGGGATGCTGTTGGGGCCACTCACAAGTGTGGGTGGTTTATTTCAATCGAATACAAGAATACGTTAAGAACATCGAGTTTGAGGACTGATTTAAACCAACAGTAGGGATGCTGTTGGGGCCACTCACAAGTGTGGGTGGTTTATTTCAGCAGAATACAAAAGTATGTTAAAACACCGAGTTTGAGGACCGATTTAAACCAACAGTAGGGATGCTGTTGGGGCCACTCACAAGTGTGGGTGGTTTATTTTAATGGAATACAAGAATACGTAAAAAACATTGAGTTTGAGGACCGATTTAAACCAACAGTAGGGATGCTGTTGGGGCCACTCACAAGTGTGGGTGGTTTATTTCAGCAGAATACAAAAGTATGTTAAAACACCGAGTTTGAGGACCGATTTAAACCAACAGTAGGGATGCTGTTGGGGCCACTCACAAGTGTGGGTGGTTTATTTCAGCAGAGTACAAAAGTATGTTTAAACACCGAGTTTGAAGACCAATTTAAACCAACAGTAAGGATGCTGTTGGGGCCACTCACAAGTGTGGGTGGTTTATTTCAGCAGAATACAAAAGTATTTTAAAACACCGAGTTTGAAGACCGATTTAAACCAACAGTAGGGATGCTGTTGGGGCCACTCACAAGTGTGGGTGGTTTAATTCAATGGAACACAAGAATACGTTAAGAACATCGAGTTTGAGGACTGATTAAAACCAATAGTAAGGATGCTGTTGGGGCCACTCACAAGTGTGGGTGGTTTATTTCAATGGAATACAAGAATACGTTAAGAACATCGAGTTTGAGGACTGATTAAAACCAACAGTAAGGATGCTGTTGGGGCCACTCACAAGTGTGGGTGGTTTATTCCAATGGAATACAAGAATAAGTTAAGAATATCGAGTTTGAGGACCGATTTAAACCAACAGTAGGGATGCTGTTGGGGCCACTCACAAGTGTGGGTGGTTTACTTCAATGGAATACAAGAATACGTTATGAACATCGAGTTTGAGGACCGATTTAAACCAACAGTAGGGATGCTGTTGGGGCCACTCACAAGTGTGGGTGGTTTGTTTCAATGGAAAACAAGAGTCCGTTAAGAACATTGAGTTTGAGGACCGATTTAAACCAACAGTAGGGATGCTGTTGGGGCCACTCACAAGTGTGGTTGGTTTATTTCAGCAGAATACAAAAGTATTTTAAAACACCGAGTTTGAAGACCGATTTAAACCAACAGTAGGGATGCTGTTGGGGCCACTCACAAGTGTGGGTGGTTTATTTCAGCAGAGTACAAAAGTATGTTTAAACACCGAGTTTGAAGACCAATTTAAACCAACAGTAAGGATGCTGTTGGGGCCACTCACAAGTGTGGGTGGTTTATTTCAGCAGAATACAAAAGTATTTTAAAACACCGAGTTTGAAGACCGATTTAAACCAACAGTAGGGATGCTGTTGGGGCCACTCACAAGTGTGGGTGGTTTAATTCAATGGAACACAAGAATACGTTAAGAACATCGAGTTTGAGGACTGATTAAAACCAATAGTAAGGATGCTGTTGGGGCCACTCACAAGTGTGGGTGGTTTATTTCAATGGAATACAAGAATACGTTAAGAACATCGAGTTTGAGGACTGATTAAAACCAACAGTAAGGATGCTGTTGGGGCCACTCACAAGTGTGGGTGGTTTATTCCAATGGAATACAAGAATAAGTTAAGAATATCGAGTTTGAGGACCGATTTAAACCAACAGTAGGGATGCTGTTGGGGCCACTCACAAGTGTGGGTGGTTTACTTCAATGGAATACAAGAATACGTTATGAACATCGAGTTTGAGGACCGATTTAAACCAACAGTAGGGATGCTGTTGGGGCCACTCACAAGTGTGGGTGGTTTGTTTCAATGGAAAACAAGAGTCCGTTAAGAACATTGAGTTTGAGGACCGATTTAAACCAACAGTAGGGATGCTGTTGGGGCCACTCACAAGTGTGGTTGGTTTATTTCAGCAGAATACAAAAGTATGTTAAAACACCGAGTTTGAGGACCGATTTAAACCAACAGTAGGGATGTTGTTGGGGCCACTCACAAGTGTGGGTGGTTTGTTTCAATGGAATACAAGAATACGTTAAGAACATCGAGTTCGAGGACCGATTTAAACCAACAGTAGGGATGCTGTTGGGGCCACTCACAAGTGTGGGTGGTTTATTTCAACAGAGTACAAAAGTATGTTAAAACACCGAGTTTGAAGACCGATTTAAACCAACAGTAGGGATGTTGTTGGGGCCACTCACAAGTGTGGGTGGTTTATTTCAATGGAATACAAGAATACGTTAAGAACATCGAGTTTGAGGACCGATTTAAACCAACAGTAGGGATGCTGTTGGGGCCACGCACAAGTGTGGGTGGTTTATTTCAATGGAATACAAGAATACGTTAAGAACATCGAGTTTGAGGACCGATTTAAACCAAAAGTAGGGATGCTGTTGGGGCCACTCACAAGTGTGGGTGGTTTATTTTAATGGAATACAAGAATACGTTAAGAATATCGAATTTGAGGACCGATTTAAACCAACAGTAGGGATGCTGTTGGGGCCACTCACAAGCGTGGTTGGTTTATTTTAATGGAATACAAGAATACGTTAAGAACATCGAGTTTGAGGACCAATGACATTTCAGTTGGTGGAAAAATATGCATGGTAAATTTATTTTATTTTATTTTATTGACGTATAAGGGGGCGAGGCGCCAGGTCACCAGGTTGAGTACAAGAACTCTAACCTTACATAATACATCAGGGGATAGTTGAATGGGCTACGCAACGTTTCTTCCCATGGGGGATTTGAATTTTGCGGGATACACTATTAGTGCACACTAAAAGTGTACAATGATATTGCATCACTACCCACAGGATTGGGAAGGGGGGTATAATTGTTGGCATGTAAGGCTGTAGGGAGAAGAGTATACATCAATCATTTGCAAATATCTAGAGTATTTTTTCATTAGGGCGAATCTGCAATTGAGGGACTCTCTTTGATTACTTTCTTTTTCATTCATATTCCAATCAGCGTTACGTTTTACATTCAACTATTTGTAGGGTATGGTAGCCAGCGCTGTTGTGTTTATATCGGTACTAAAGAATCCCTCAAAAAAAATATAATGGTGCTGTAATAAATGAAAGAGAGCGAGAGAAGAGAGAGATTCGCCCTTTTGAAAAAAAATCCTAGATATAATCTATTACCTTGTGATTAACTGTCAACGATATCTTCCAAAATACCTGTTTTGCTTGATATTACTATAATTCTTGTTCTCTCGTTTCAAGATGAGATTTTGCTTCTTGTTTGGAAGGTTGGTCTTGAAATTTGTTTTGAGTTCTCCAGCAAAACTTCTTTTTGATGACAAGGTAAATCGCTCATTGTCGATGCGTACCTTAAAAGCTTTTGATATGTTGAGAGGGGTAATACATTTATTACTTATCTTAATTTTTAGCTTGCGTCTGTTGTAACGATCCGTGTAATGTTTCGTTAGAAACAGACAGGATTTTTCATCCAGTATCGGGGACTTTGTCTTGAATCTTGAATTTTATTTGAAATTCTTCAACAGGACTTCATCTTGATGACGTAGTATATCGTCAATTGCCGATGCGCACTGTAAGAACTCCACTTTTCTTCAAAACTTGGTATCTAGAATGAAGTAAGCAAAATCGCCTCACGGTAGAAAGCTTTGATACAAGCATAGCATCTTGGGTTACCATTTCCATGTTCATCTCATCTCTTAGCAATTCGCACAATTTGAAAACGAAAGATCGACGCGTAACCATCGGATTTCTAACTTTTTATTTAAATTTAATGTTATTTATTTTTGGAAGTTGAAAGTAACTTAATAACAAAAGGAACAAATTCATTCACATATCAAACTCCTATAATTCCGAATAATGGATCATGAGATGAATAATGGAACAGGCTCCCCTTGTGATAATGCTTTTCAAAAGTGCGCTAGGTTGTGATAATAAAGTATGCAGATTTTTCAACTGCGTTTATATGATCAAGTGCAACATTCCAACTATTCACAAATTCTGTACTTAAACCCTGGCCAAGGACGACTTTTCTCTCGAAACTATGTATGCGTACAAAACATTTCCATAATTAATCAAACAATCAATTTCGGACTGAACTTCACCCCGTCGCTCACTGTAACACCGCAAATTGGAGTGTAGTTGTTTGGGTTTCCTATCAATCCTACAACAAATTATGCTGCCCCATTTCACTGGCTGATAAGTTAGAGCACCAACTCTGAGAAAAAAACGAGCGCAAAACAGGATTCGACTTCAAAGAAATAAGATTTTTCTTTTCAGATAACCGCTGGATACAGTAGCCGAAATTTTTTTTAAAGGGAATTACAGTTTTTTGAAAACCATTTACTGGAATCATATTTACCACAGTCCAGCAGTCGAAGTTCACAGGGCACTTTCCGAGAAACTGGGATGGTTCTAAGTAAAATTTCGAAGGGGAAGTTTATCAACAGGTTTTGAATCAAATATTTTTGGCGTTCCAAGAATAATGTTCCGGTTGATTGCTTGTTGTGTTTTCCACAGGGATAGGATAAACAAAACAGGCGCAACAATGATGGATCTATGATAACATAAATCAAGCCGGAAAATGCGAGATTTGCTCATATTTCTGTAGGACTTATAATCGATTATTGTTAATAGAGACCATATAAAAACCAGAATAACAATGTGAATTTTATCAAATTATTTTTTAAAACCTCCGTAAAACCATTGTTGTAAGCTTTCAACATAGTTCATAGGTATTAGATTTAAGCTTGTTGGTAGATTTACAGGATGTAGATTATCCGATGCGTCTTTGTTTTTCAGTTGACAATGTCTATGAGACAGATCTGTACCATTATGAAAATTGCATTTCCTTTTAAAGCTGTTCGTGAGGAATGCGTAAATAAATTCCCTGTTATATTATAGCATAAGCATGAGCATGATTGAACACTCGAGGTGGCTACTCTGTTACTGCCAGATCAGCTGTCGTAACACAAAGAACCAACACATGATGCTTGGGAATAACATACACACATAGATTTTTTTTACAGAAATCTGTAAAATTTTACCGAATTCTTAACTATTGAACATTCGGTAATCCAATTTAACGGATTTCGGAGCTTATACGGAGCCGTCCAGAACATTTGATAAACCGGTTGGATTGGCTGCAGGGTTCGTTTCTCTATTTAGTTGGCATTAAGAAGATGCACAAATACACATTTAAAAATAAGTAACAATTAAACCAACGCCCAACGATTAAACCAGGATGCCATTGGGGCCACTCACAGAGTGTGATGATGGTTACTGGGGAATGGTTAGCAGCAGGGTTCGTTTTCGTTAACGATACGCTGAAAGTATGTAGCACTATCCGTCGAAAGCATTGGACCGCTCCAATGTGACTGAAAAGAGTCAGGCATAACGAAAAACAAAACAAAACATAACATTAGACAAAATAAAATAAAACAGGATATTAGATATTGTCTTCAAAATATGGTAGAAATAAATTATGTGTGGCTTTGCCAACCAGCTCTCCTTGATATCCTAGATGGCCAAGTCCTGCTGGACCCGCAACTGCTGCCGTTGACACTCGTCCACATCAAGCCGGCCGTCGCCGACGTGTCGGTAACTTTCCGGTAGTAACATGATATCTGTGTCTAATACACTCTTCTTGCACTGATTAATTTACAAACTAAGCCTGCACACCGAATCAAAATTCACTTTGGCACGGTTGTGGTATTTTCCTCTAAAATCTTGTTCTAGATATTGGCACTTGGTTGCAGGAAACAGAATCAATAAGAAACATAAAGTCGCTTATGACATCTAACTTTAATCGGTTGCTAAACAATACACACTATCTTCGCCAGAAATCACCAACACACAACAGCGCAATTGATTGTAAACAGTTTTTTAAATGAATCGCAAGCACGGTGCATTCCCGCGACACGCAACACTCTTCTAACTTCAGCTCACCGGAACCAATTGCACACGCACACTAGTAATCCGCGACGCAGAACAACGCAACGCGCGACGAGGTGCTACTGCCGCAGACTTCGTGCTAGCTAATACCGTTCGTCAATGAATTCCACGTTATATTATATAACAAAAACTGAGAAGTCCAAAAAATCCACAACTTGTTTGATATTGCAGTTTTGTATAGCTTATGTTAGCAGCTACTAATAACATTCTTAGTGTTTTAAAATGTATCTGAAATTTTGCCAACCTTTGCAACACAATCGTTGTACCAATACGATAAGTGTTTAAAAAAAAGTGAAGTAGAGATATGATTGCAGGAACTGCAATTGCATTTATTGCCTACATTTCTATTTTTAGGTGTATACAGTGACGTTTCGTTTGCAGGTTTACTAAACTTTTAGACTATTACAAAAATTAGAAACTATCATCTTCAATATCTACAAACAGTTGTTTGTCTTCGGGAAAGAACCATCAAGCCAGCGCACTCAGTTGCTTTTTGCTTTCATTTCCAATAGCATAACTCGCCGGAATAAAACAAAGGAAAATCTTCTAGACTAAGCGGTAATTTGTTGAAAAAAAACTATATTCAAAACTGCTGTGTCTACCTCTATGCTTCTTTGAAGCCGAAAGTGGCCAACTGTAGACGGTTGTGAAAACAAGTTAATGAAACCTTTATAAGACAATAAAGATCCCTAGTAGCACACTTGTTGTCATTCGGTTGAGATAACATAAATATGACTTGCTAAGTCATAATCAAGTTACTGTAACTAATTATAATCGTAGTGTGTTCCTTCAGTTTTACACATTTTTTACACAGTATCATGCTTCAAATCATAAGCGCATTTAATTTTATAGTGAATATTGGCACGATAACAGCCGAAAATTAATGCGTCTCAGAAATTATGTGAGTTAACAACATAAACAAAGTTAATAGAAATATATTATAAAAAATAATCATGAATTTCATGAAAATATACGTTTTCTACATTTCACTGGTTTTCTTTTTTTTTCTTCTCCACACTCTGCCAATTATCAAAATGCCCCGCTATGAGGCGACTCTACATCGACTTCAAAACTACTTATGATTAATTGTTTTTTTGCCCTAATCCCATGCGGCAAAGCGGACAAATACACTAACTTAATCCACAAAAAAAAAAACAAAGCTAATATAACGCTTCTTCCGGGTGTGTCGGCGAAGCAAAGAAAGAAAAAGGGAAACTACTACAGACCACCACACATTTTAGAAGAGAACTTATTACATTCACTATGTCTTACACAAAGCACGCGGAGACTTTTATTAAACCCTTTTTGATTGAAATTATTATTGAATCCTTTTAGATTAAAATGTGTTTAGTTCAATTGTAACGTAGGATTTCGTCAGTGTTTTCAACACTCGTTGCGAGTGCGAAAAATTGGAGCGTCACGAAACAAGGGTAGATTTTGAACGTTAACAAGTCAGTCCTTTTACGATCGATTTCCCTAGATTTTGCACCAATCGATCGGAACATTCGCTACGCGTCACCGATATTGAAAACTATTGATTTTAAACATTTTACTACAGAAAAATTAATAAATTTAAAGCGCCGTCATAACAAGAATCAACCAATCACGTACACCTGAACGATTGTTTCCCAACAAGAACGGCAGAATCATAGATAACCGGTACGGGTGTATGTGTGTATATTCATCGACTGTGCATTGTCGTCGCATAGGGCCTAAAAAAAAGCGACACTGTGCATCATTCTACGGCTGATTTCAGTTCGCTATTGACGTTTTTCATTGTGATCCTACCAGAGTTCTCAGTTCGATTTTCGTGCCAGTCACACGTTCCATCGCAAACGACCATCGGCCCTTTTCAGGGCCAACACAAATTCAAGAAAAGTCGGTTTTCTAGCCCAAAATAACCAGTCTTCTTGTTTAAAGGCTCTTTAATAATAATCATATTCATTACTCATTGCTACCTCTTCCTTCTTCACCTTTGCGTACATTAGCATATTTGGTTTGATATTATTATACATTAACAGAAACATTATGTAACATTTATTTATTAACATTTAATAGCGAGACTTGAACCATCAACCTTCGTATCCTCAACTACGTGACATTCCCACTGCGCTATCTTAGAATTGAATGATGTATAAACGAGTCGTCTATATAAGCTCAATGTTATATTTTGAATAGTAGCAGAAGTGATGCTTTAATTGAGCTACATTGATATTCTATTTATAGCGTTGTCTGTAAATAAGCAACATCAGTGCTCAAATAAACCTTTGAAATGTTGTTATTAAACGTCTGAATTAGCAAGCTGTACACAAGCTTTGATATTGGATGTTCGGTTCTACTACGTGCATTACTGACAAGGGCATGTTGAACAAGAGACGATGAAAGGATATGTCAATGTTGTCTGCTGATATTTGTTAACACTGCGCTGTTTTCTATTCGGATAGGCAATGTTAAGATTAGCCTGTGAGCTATTTGCTCCAAGCAGTTGACTATAATTTTTACTCTTGAAAACAGGTCAATACTTTTTCACCGGCACCAAAAATGAACAACTCATAAACGAAAATATAGGCATTCTATTATTTATATTATTTTATCAGTAATCCAGCTTAACTTGAAGTTGAAGAAGAAATATTTATCAACCAAAATTACGAAATTTCAACTTATTGTTCAGTAATTGAATAAAAGTCAATTAAGACACCTGTGTAAGGCTTTTGTATTATTTTTTTTCAGCTTAAAATTGAATCAATTGAATAGTGATGTACATTACAGCTATTATTCAATTCAATATCAGGTTTTATAAGCTAGGCTATATAAACGATGTTTAAACGGATTTATAAACTGTTGTTCATCTCTTTGTTAAACTGTGTAAATTTAGTTACACATAAATACTAAAATAGCTTTTACTAAACATGTTATTCAAACAAAATGAAACACTTGAATTAATGTTAATATTTCAATTGAGAACATGGTTATTCAGCTTTTATTTCAGCCAGATTTTTTATTTAGCTACGAAAGTCGTAATTCAGCTTTAATAAAGCATGTATGCTTATTTACTGCTTTCGTTTGTTTGTTGGGACATACATTCACCTGCTTCAAAAGGAACGAGAACCACTGCCGATTCAACATCCCGTATTGGCCGATGAACCATACCCGAATTCTGATTCCAATTGCATCTGATGACGGTCGCCGAAATCAACTCAATAGGAAGGTCAAGAAAATGCGAGAGGCTTTGGACACGAAGACATATGACACACTGGAATCATTCCTTCTGGACTGTGATTGCACAACTGACAGTTATCTTGATGTTATTCGTGCATCGATCCGCCGTCCAACAGTTTTGTTCAAACGATCCATGAATGAACTTTGGACAAATCCGTTCAATTCTTGGATAGCACGTCATCGCTGCTCGAACATGGACCTACAATTCATTCTGGACGAGTATTCCTGCGCTGCGTATGTGGTTGAATACGTGAATAAGACCAACCGTGGTGTAAGCTGTCTTCAACGCGATCTTATAAAACTACAAGAAGAGTTCCCGGATCAGGACTATACCGCACTCTTGAAGAAGATAAGTTTAAAGATGTTGAATTCGGTGGAAATGTCTGCCCAAGAAGCTGCTTGGTATCTGCTACGCCAGCCAATGTCCGAAGCAAGCCGAGCGACACAGTTTATTCCTACGATGTGGCCACACGAGCGAATCAAGTCTATGAAGCAGAAGAGGCGTATGGATGAAGAAGGTATCGCTGACGATTCGACAGATATATGGACGTCGAATATCGTGCAGAAGTACGAAGACCGAAGCGGCTTGGATGATATATGCCTGGCTGACTTCGCGGCTTCTTACACCAAAGAACGGAACAGCACTAATACCTATAAGTCTCGCACTGTTCCTCGTGTGTTGCAGTGGTGCGGCTATGATATGGCAAAACTGTCCGAGTACAAACGAGAAATGGTGTTGCTGTTTGTACCGTTTCGCAACGAGCTGTGCGATATACTTGACCAGAACAAATTCTTGCAACTGTATGACCAGCACGAATCGTCCATACTAGCGAAGCGCAAGGACTATGATTGTGATTTGAACCTTCAGCAGGTCATCGAGGAGTATCTACGGACGAGTGATGAGGATGCGCCGAGCGCACTTGAAACGGCTGCAACAGAAAAGCGTGATGAATGCACAAGAACCATTGTCATGGAGCCCAACGACGACGACATCCGCTTGTTACCAGTAAACACCTTATCAGCGGTCATCAAGCAGCGAACCACAGTGATGTCAAAGCAAGATTACTGTGCTTTGGTCCGAAAAACCAATGCCAAACAGAGAGATCTGATATTACAGGTGATCGACAACTTGCATTGTTTCGACGATAGCAGAAAACCTCTCCAATTATTCTTCACTGGACCGGCAGGATGTGGTAAAACGTTTACGCTCCACATATTGATGGAGACCTATAACCGTTTTAGCCAGTCTCAAAACGCGCAGAATAATGCTTATGTCGCCTGCGCATCAACTGGAAAGGCTGCTGTGGCCATTGGAGGAACAACTGTGCATTCGGCGTTTAACATAACCATGGATCGAAGGCATCATGGAAAGCTTGGGTTTGAACTAATGCAGCTGTATCGGCATTCGTTTGCTAACATTCAACTAATTATCATTGATGAAATTAGCATGATAGGTGCAAACATTTTCAATACGGTACATACGCGGCTGCAGAGTATCACCGGTGACTACGATGCTCCATTCGGTGGAAAGGATATCATTTTGTGTGGTGATTTTCGGCAACTTCCTCCAGTCAATGCGAGACCAGCTTTCAAGCCCATGAACAATTCTGTCTCTGGAGCAACACTGTGGCATACATTGCAATACTTCCCATTGAAGCAAGTAATGCGACATAGTGATGTTGAGTTTTCGTCAATACTTACGAAGATTGGGAACGGTGAGCGGTTGTCCGATGACGAGACTAAGCTGGTCGAAAGCAGATTCCGGACAGTTGAATGGTGCAAAGAGAATGTACCCAACGCAATACGATTATACCATCGTAACACTGCTGTTGACATATATAACCATGAAACCTTACGCAACCGTGAAGGGTGGGACTGTACAGCAGAGGATGTTATCACTGGCTATAAAGATGCTGCTCAGCTAACTAGCGCACGCACCAAGCTCTACAAAATGAGTACCGCTGAGACTGGTTGTCTTCCGTACCTACTACGATTAGTAATTGGTATGTCATACATGGTAACGACTAACGTAGACGTTGCAGACGGGATCGTGAATGGTGCAATCGGTGAACTTAAATTCATCGAACACTTAGATGACGATCCTCAAAAACCACCAAGACGCTTATGGTTCAAGTTTGAAAACGACGCTGTTGGAGCTCAACTTCGGGTGAAATCCAGGCCAGTTGTATTTTCAAAACCTGGTGTACTACAACAAGATTGGACTTGTATTTGTAAACGATCGGTCAACGTAAAACTGAGCAGTGCGATCAAGTGCAAGCGGTCACAGTTTCCCGTCGTCAGTGCGTGTGCGTTGACTATTCACAAATCTCAAGGAGGCACTTTCTCCGAAATTGTTGTAGATTACGATAAGAGCCAGGAGCAACAACTGGTATACGTCGCCATGTCACGAGTTAGCTCACTACAGGGTTTATATCTGACCAACTCTACCAGCTCCTTCGTATTCCATCATGCAGTAACACCCCAAAGATGAAAGATTTGCGGACCGAACTACAAAGACTTGCAAATCACGAACTAGTGACTCTCAGTGACGAGGTGACCACGTTTGTTACAAATGACGGTCACTCTAATGTATTGATGAGCCTTAATGTTCAAAGCCTCAATGCCCATTGTGAAGATGTGTCCACCGATCATGTGATGACCCGAGCTGACTTCTTGGCGCTTAGCGAAACATGGATGAGCAACAATGTTTCATTAGAAATCGAAGGTTCATTAAATTTTCAAGTAGCATATTTTTTAAAAATTAACAAAGTTTTCTTATTACGTAGGTTACAGATGCATCGCCAACTTTAAGCGGGAAAACTTGAGAGCAGGGGGAGTGGCAATTTATGAAAAAGTTACACTTTCACCGATATCAACACAACACAAAATTGAGAAACTGGATGAGAAGTACGATCCCATCCTCCTGGAAGCTGACAGCTATGGTGATATTTGTGCTGCAGAAATTCAAGTCAATAATTGCAAGATGATTCTGTTCTGCATATATCTCTCACCGAAAACCACAATCAAACAAGCCAAAACCTTCATGACCAGAAACCTACTCCACTACAACCCAAAAAATGTTCTAATAATCGTTACAGGAGATTTTAATATTGATGTTTCTAAGGAGGAGAATATCGGTTTTGTTGAATTTGTCAAGGATTTCCTGAAACTAAATCTTGTATCAGACTCCAGGCAGCCAACCACGTTGGGGGGCTCGTGCATCGATATGATATTTTCAAGGAACACTCCAGATTTGCCAACCAAAAGATTTATAACGTATTTTTCGTATCACCGTCCCTTGTTCACCTTGTTATCTGCTGTAAGTTTCTGAACTTTGTTTTGAACTGTGTAAAATAAAATAAATTTGCTTTTTGTTACAGGCACCGATGATGCAGCAACAGTAAAATATTAGCGTTCCGTTTTGCACAATCGACATCACAGTAGCCTTTTCCAACATCAACACCGTTGTTAGTTCAGAACAACAACAACAAAAAACCCAAAAAAGGCCCTTTTCAAAGCCACAGCCAAATATCAAAACGGCCCTTTTCAGGGCCACCACCAAAAACCAAAAAAAGGCCCTTTTCAGGGCCACCACCAAAAACCAAAAAAAGGCCCTTTTCACGGCCACCACCAAAAACCAAAAAAAGGCCCTTTTCAGGGCCACTACAGTTTTAAAAGTGTTAATTTTTATGATGCTTCTGATCTTAAAACAACAGTAATATCACGGTAACTTTAAAAGAATTTCATTTTAAATAAACGGAAAATAGACTTAGGGAACGTCCATTAATTACGTCACGCAAAAACTGTCTTTTTGTCACATTTTTTTGTATGGACCTTCACATTTTTTTGTATGTATCATCACGTTTTCCAAAACCCATCCTCCCCCCTTACTGCGTAACATAATTAATGGACTTTCCCTTATAATTACTTACACCGAAAGAAATCAATTGATAATATGATACATTTGGCGTTGTTATATATCAGTATATAAATTTAAAGAACATTGCATTGTATTGTTAAAATGGCTAACACTTAGTCGTAGTCCTACGTCATCATTTCGAACAACCCAATGGGGCTGTACCTTCTAGTTTTTAAATGCAAAATTGAAAGAAATACGTCAAGTTGATATTGACCAAATTTTGACCGTATCGCCCTTTATCTTACAGATTTAGTTTTTCCACAGACAGACGTTTAAGCAAGAGCAAAATTAATCGATAACTTTGTGTAAATTTTTGAATCGCTAGCAAGCGCTAGCGTAAGCAACTGTTGCTTCACTAACGCTACGTAGTACACTTGGTCGAGGTGCCCACTGATGTGGTGAAGTTGCGGCATCTGCTAGCATGTCAAAATATCACTCCGTCGTTCGCCACATGCCACCCGATATTGACACGATGTTTTGACGTGCAATTGTATGCCACATAGCGTCTACAAAATTGACAGATTTGCTTTTTGCTAAATGCTTATTGACATTTGGCGATTCCTTTCAAATTGACGGTTGCGGAGATTTACACAAGTCGAGATTCAAGCTTGAATGGCTGTGGTTTTCCGTTCCTATCTGGCTGCAGAAAATGTGTGCGCAGAGTCGCTTAACCAAAACACACTCGTGTGCTCTATAGAAATCGAAGTTTTAAGTAACAAATTCGTTAGATATAAGTATATACTGCTTACCTATAGAGTTAGCTAGTATTTAAGGTAGATTTAAGAGCTTCACCACAACTTAGAATATGAAATAAATGCGCAACTAGGATAACAAATTTCTCGAACTGTTCGAAGATGGATACGTTGACTTCTGGCTGTCCACTCACACACCTGTTCGCTGGACGTCAAAGAAGAACTGTTACGAGAGCTGTCAATCACCCGTTGACGTTTGCGTTCCGCTGATTCCGGTGGTATCGGACCGAGTTCCCAGTAGTTTTAACAACACATCCCCGGCCCGTAAACCTTGTCGAGAACCTGCTTCTTGGTCAGATTTACCTGAAGACCTTACCTCGATAACTGCAAGTTTGACCACTGGCCGTCGATACAGCCCGCTGGCAGTGCGCACGACTGCTTGACTGATACGTCCATCCTTGCCTGCGATGACTTGGTCGACTAGTCCACGAACCCAGCCGTTGCGATGCTGGTCATCCGTTATGAACACTAAGTCGCCGACCTTCAGTTATTTCGGATCCTCCAGCCATTTGGTGTTCACGTTCAGCGACAGCACGTATTCCCTAAACCACCGTTTCCACAGCTCGTCCGCAATGTATTGTGACCTTTTGTAAGTGCTCCGAAGCGCCTCTGCGTGTCCCGTTGGAGCAAGGCACGGCTCTTTCAGATCTGTAGCACACCCACGCAGGAAGTGATTAGGTGTAAGTGCTTCAGCGTCCGACGAATCCTGCGGTACATAGATTAATGGTCTGCAGTTGATGATCTCTTCGGCCTCGGCGATAACGGACAACAGGATCTCATCGTTCATTCTATGACCCGTGTTCAGAGTCACCATGTTTGTCTTGACACTTCACAACATGCGCTCCCATATGCCTCCCATGTTGGGGGTCGATGGCGGGTTGAAGCACCAACGAGTCTTCGCATTGGTAAAGACGTTAGCACACGATGTCCCTATCTGACGAATCTGCTCCTGGAGTTCCTTGTTGGCTGCCTTCAGGTTAGTGCCATTATCGGAGAAGATGACAATTGATGGGCCCCTACGCAGGACAAATCTACGGATGGCCATGATGCACGAGTCAGCGTTTAGCTTGTAGGCTACTTCTAAGTGCACTGCTCGGACATTCAGGCACGTATAAAGTACGACCCAGCTCTTTTCGACGTGTCGGCCAACGGTGACCTCCACTAGCCCGAAATAGTCGATACCTACGTAACTGAATGGCTTCAGGAAAGGGGTGACACGCTCCACTGGAAGCCTTTGCACCATTGGCAGTTTTTCATGATCCGCTTCACACCGGCTCGTAGCTTGGGGATATAGAAGCGCTGCCTGACTTCGTTGAAGACCGTCTCCCGGTTGGCATGACCGTAGCGACGATGATAATGAGCCAGCAGTAATTCCGTGATCCCGTGATCCCTTGGAAGGATGATCGAAAATCTTGTGTCGTACGGAATGAACTCAGCGAGTTTCGTTCTGCCATCCATCCTTAACACGTTGCAGTCGTCCAGAAACGGTTTGCAGTGGTAGATCGCACTGTTTCTCTCGATCGGAATCCAATTCTCCGAAGGCAGCTTCTGGTTCTTCGCGATTATAACCATTTCACACGCGAACGACTCTTGCTGTGCCATTTCAGCCTGCTGTGGATGATTTCAGCCTGCTCAAATTCTTCAAATGCTTCAGTGGTACATTGGAACCATCCACAGAACGGACCACCAGTTTTCGAACTCCTTCCGGTGTATCTGTAACAACTTCGATGGGCATTCCAGCTACATTACGTCGGCAGTTTGAGATAAATCGGTAGACGCAACAGATCGTACGCAGAAGAATATTCCACCGAGAAAACCGACTTACATTGATTATCGGGTCCTCACCAGCGGACGTGTGAAGCATGAGACATGCCCGAAGCTCTTCTATTGAATTTGGTATCAAGCGTTTCTGAAGTGGCCACATCTCTTCCGGTAGTTGAAGGAACTCAGGTCCAGTAAACCAAGGTCCGTCAGAATCCAAGCAAGGCCCTTTGCCCCACTTGGTAAGCATATCAGCAACGTTTGTCTTCGATGGCACCCAGCGCCATTCGTCGACTTTTGTCGGTTTGTATTTCCGCTGGTCCGACCGAATCCATGTGAGAACATTTTGCGAATCGGTCCAGAGTATACGCAGAGTATTGCTTTCGACCGAATTCAGCAACCTTGCTCCTAGTACTGCAGCGGATAACTCCATACGAAGGATAGACAACTGCTTCAGCGGGGCCACCTTCGTTCTTGCCATCACCAATGAGCACCGTGGGCCATCGTCGGTATCAATCCTGAAGAAAGCCACTGCTCCATACGCTTGTTCGCTGGCGTCAACGAAAATATGCAGTTGCAGCGCATCGTAAGCTTCCAGTCGGGCCCCTAGAAGACAGCGCCTGTATTACTCTAGAACAGCGCGGGATTCTTACGTCTTCGATTAGGGGCAGCTTTGTTCTCCATTGGGACCATCTTGCGTATGATTCGTCATCAACGTGTTGGTCCCATTCGCAACCGGTGCGCCACAGAGACTGCACCAGAATCTTGCCATGGACGGTAAACGGTTGCAAGAATCCGAGCGGGAGGGGGTCCATGGTTTCAAAAAGATTTCCAATTTGTCTGATAGTAGATATTTCGGTAATGGCAATAGAAGATAGAACAACGGCGACCCTTTTCCATGACTATGAGGGTTCTATGAATATTTAGTATGTGATGCGTGATACGGATGGCTTTACTGAAGTCTAATAATCAGGTTTGATATCGGTTTTTATAGAATGGTAATTTGCTAAATATCGATTCTAGAAGCTTGAAGGTTAGCTCGGAGTGCAACGGGTTGAGCTCGTTTGTCTCTTCTCCTGCCCTTGTTCCCTTGCACCAATTCATAGGCCAGTCTGGGGGAATGACACTGTGATAGCAAATAGCAGGTCAAGTCGAAACTGGTTGGTTTATTCAAAGCATAATTGGAGACATGAAGATAACTTTTTCTCAAAAAAAGGTGAATTCTAACACTAATATCAGTAAATACGATATCAATTTGTACGAGCAGATTGTAATTTGAGCAAACGAAAGTCATTTTGAAAATAAAAGTAAATTTGAGAAATTAAAAACATTGAAAATTCCCTGGGTCCGATTGTTCACAAACGAGAGATCATATCTAGACAAAATAGTCAAAAGGTCGATAGTAACATTTGTAAACAATGACTTCTAGCGTATTTTTCTGGGACCTGCTTTCTCCCACAATCAAAATCGCACCAGAAATAGATGCAGGGAGTTATTACTTTCCCGTCGGTAGTAGATAAAGATGTTAGCAACCTGGCATATCCAGGAAATTTACGTTTTAAGTCATTGTTTACAATTGTTACTTTCGACCTTTTGACGATTTTGTCTAGATATATACTAACAAGCGGTTTGTCTGACAACTGCTGTACAAAAACAGAGAGAAAACAAATGACAGTTTTCGCTTGCTGAGCAACGTGAGTTACTCGAGGTACCTCAAAATCAACTCTGAAATTGCTCGCGATGGGAAGCTGTCTTGCCCCTTGGTTTCCTCGGTGCTGGAAATCTGCTTATATGTTGCCATTCTACAAGAAGGGTAGTAACCGCGATGTCAACAATTACCGGGTCATCACATCGCTGAGCGCTGTTTCAAAACTTTTTGAGTTGGTAGTGATGGATCCAATCGGGTCACATAGCAAGCAGTATCTAAGCACTGATCAACATGGATTTATTGCCGGCCGCTCGACCACGACAAATCTGTTATGCTTGACATCGTCCGTCACCGAAACTATGACGGAACGGACTCAGACGGATGCTATTTACACCGATCTATCGGCTACTTTTGACAAGGTGAACCACGCTATAGTGATAGCCACACTTGACAGGCTCGGAATCAACGGTAATCTACTAGATTAGTTTCGATCATATCTTGCTAATCGGCTACTTAAGGTTGCTATAGGAGACTGTCATTCTGCAAGTCTCGTACCTCATCTGGCATTCCACAAGGCAGCCATCTGGGCCCACTTGTTTTCCTACTCTACTTCAACGACGTTCATCTTATCATCAAGAGTCCGTGTTTATCTTATGCAGACGATCTCAAAATCTATCTGCAGTGGCCAATTGGTGCACGATTAATCGGATGGTGATCACTCCTGCCAAGCGTTACTTACGAATTACGGACTCGAGGGTGCGATCAGCGGTTTGCAACGAGCGTTCAACAGAGTGGCTTCAATGTTCGGCTTCCATCTTTTGCATGCAGTTCTTCGTCGAAGATTTGCCAATGCCTTCGAGTATCGCGGTAGCTGATAATGACTACGAAAAAAAAATGTATTTTTGTGTCTATACTAGTATGTTTTTTTAAGACTTGACTAATTCTAATTTGTTCGGTTATGTATGTGATAGTTTTTGTAACATTGTTTTTTTTACACGCTTTACCAACATCATTGGGGCTGCAGAAAATCAGTTGATGTAAATTTATTAATAAACAAATAAACTTGAGACTCCATAGCCTAGTCACATGTTGGTTTCACAGCGTTGCAATGTTGTATGAAAAACAGTAATCGGTCCAGAGTGACGCTGATAACTTTTGCCCTATTCGCCCTATTCGGTATTGCTACACGGTCGATGAAGCTTCCATAGAAAGTGTTCGATTTTGTCGCGAAAATTTCAAATCCGACGCCTTTCAACCATTTGTCAACAGCTTTCACTGAGATTTCGGTACAAAGGTTACACCTTATTTTTTTCGCACCACCAGCAAAATATCGTCCGCATAACGGTGACGGCGAACGGTGATAGTTTGCAGTACTACTCTAAAGATCAGCTGCATCGCAACGAGGAACAATGTGACCGAGAGTACTGACCCTTGAGGAACTCCGTTCTCCAACAGCATTTCACGCGATAAGTATTCTTCAACGCTTATCCGGAACGGTCTGTCGGTGAGAATTAAACCTTCACCGATTTTGTACGTTACTAAGCTGATTTTCTCTTCCGTCAACTCCGTTATCTAACTAATTCTATAATCTTTGATTGATGTTTTTTGTATTCTCCCAATGCGCGGACTAACGATTTTTGATAAAATTTGTCAGAAGCAAATAATTTCCCATCAACATGAGAGGCTCTAGTAGTGGACAGTATTTATTGCTAGAACGAAGAGAAATGAAGAGAAAATATTGATAGTTCCGTTCGAGTACGGCAGGCTGTGAAATTGAAAGATGCAAGTTGAAAACGAGCGGAGGGTATTTGAACGGTAGTATGCGATCGAGCACACATTCTTTTACCAGGCTACCCCAGATGCAGGGTAGGCAAGGGGAGGATACTTCATTGACTGGCAAAAGAATGTGCGACCGCCTCTCATGTTGATGGGAAATTATCTGCTTCTGACAAATTAATTCTATAATGATTATATGATTGGATCTCATTTGTTGAAAAATAATTAACCAAGTAGCAAGTAGCACCAAGTAGCAAATAATGTAGATGGCACTGACGAGACCCCAGAAAGGAATTTCTTTCATTATTGCTCAGAAGTTAACACAGCCTAATTAATCAGAGCATTTTTATTCCGCAAAATTTTCCTATATCAATACCATAAACCCGGTTGAATACGTGCTAACGACTATTTTGTTTGAGAGATGCGAATATACTTATTTGTGTGTTACACAGTACGTCTCATGGTCATCTAGGGGATTGTGTAGCTAAGTTCTTTTCCGCTGTGATTGTGTCACTATGTGCCGTGAGCGCTTTGTCTTTTTAAGGACCAACAACCCTACACAACTCGATATTAAAGCATATTGGAATAGCAAATTAATAGCAATTTGCTTGGTGATCAGAAAATATTCTTTCACTATGATTCATAACTCGATATGAACTTTCAGAACTAGGATCGGGTTGTGAAGGGTTAACCGATTTACCTAGCGCTTGCTAGAGTTGAGACGTATGTTGCATTGTTAAAAAATAGGGTCTTGTGGTGATTTCTAGTAACCCAAGAGATGCCCACGGGTATCCTGAATTACATGAAATCATCGACAGAAGTTATTGTTTACAAATGCCCAGTATAGCCTTGAATCTAACGATTGATGTATACTCATATTAAGTTGCCGTGTGGTTAAAGGTAGTCCGATATTTAGAGATAGAAATTTGCATGGTAGAATTATGTTTTAATATTTTCTGTTTAAGCTTTCCAGATTTTTAAATCGTCTTACTATCATCTTCAAAGGATTCGCTCCTTTCGTTGAATGCGGTAAAAAGCAAACTCTTTATATTTGTGTATCTTCCTGCGTTCGTGTAAATAACAATCTTGTTTGATCCATCTCCTCTTTTTATTTTAAAATGGCATGAACTTGTCAATAGATTTCTTTTCAACATTTTCTTATCGGTAAATATGAAAAACATTGCTTATATTTGGTTTTTAATGTTTTCAACGTGACTTTTTTTAGATTTTAATTCGGTATTATTTATTTTAGAAAACACTTTTGTGCATATTTTATCGCCCTACAAGAAAGTGTAATTTCGCATCATTCACGGTATAGAAAGAGTGGTGTTTTTTTGGTTAGGAAATAAGAGATTCAAGTCTTATGTTTAAAGAGGGTCTTCTGTTTAAAATAGAATCTGTAGATATCAAAAGATGTTACGCTTCTACTTTTTTTTTATTTCTTTAACTAGTGTTTTTGAATACTTTGCACATATCTCTTAATAAATGCAATGATTGTTTTAAGTTGTCAGTAGTATATTATTTATCTCATTTTTATTTTAAATTTCACTTAGAATACTAATGTGATTTCCTTTCAAATCACGCTGAAAATGATCGATCAGGTGACGACTTAAACTAGTAATTGCGTGTTTTATCTTAACTTCCAAATAAAAAACCACTAAAATTGCTTGCACAAAATCACTAGAAATGCTATCTGCCTTCATTTGAAGCCATATTTGCACAACATTGCAATAAATCTACGGATTTGTATTTTTGTAGCCAACGAGCAGAATGAAGCAATGACTTCAGGGATTTTCAATCGATTTTGATTTGGATAATGCCCCAAACAACATTTAGAATTAAAAATTCTAAAACATAGTTTAGGAATGTGTTTTGCCATATACAACATGAATATTATCAAATCGAATACAGTGAGACGGAAATCCTTGTTTTCTATTTCAGTTATTACACAAATAGAAAACGCGAGAAGAGGCAGAAAAAATTTGAAAATAAAAACAGTCTGATTAAATGGGACTCAGATTAATCAGTTCTTGAACACTAAGTGGGGAGTTTGTCTTAAAGCGTACAGTATTCAACAAGACTAGGAATAGACTTCAATAGTTCGTCAATGTTATGTTTCTTTAGATTTTCAGCGCATACCTCCGACAGTTTAAGAAGCTTGACAAATGTCTGCAAATTGTCCACAATTTCTTTCGTCATGGTTTCGCCGTTCAAGGTAATCTGTTCAGCTAGCTTTTCGCCCACATTTGCGTTGATAAGCATTTCTTCGAGCTTCGCACCATCGTGGGATTTATTTGGCAATATAGTGGACAAAATACTGAGAGCAATCAGTGCTTCATTTTGCATGACCAGATGAGTGGAGTTTAGCATACCAACCATACTGGCAACGGCGCCATCAACTGCAATAAACCGTCTCAATCCGGTGTCGTCTGCTGCGCTGAGATCCTTGTTGGCATGGTACGCGTGTTTGATCAACCAGGCCATCAACCGGAGCGATTCTCCAAGTACTCCCGTGAATTCAGACGTCTTGCTCCAATGTACCAACTGTTTGATGAGTTTCTCATTTTGCAACAACTGCTGGGCTGTTTTTTCTACAAATACAGGTTTGTATGCAATAACAGATAAGTGCCTAAACGCCAACCAAACTTACCTTGACCGTCAACGGTCATTCGCAACGTCCCAAGGAGCTTAAACACTACCGGCGGTTGATGAATTTCCAGCATGGGCAAAATTATCTCCACCAAACCGGCTTCAATAACGGCAGCCTTGTTCGGTTTCGGTATGACTAGATTTTTCAACGTGCTGAGGAGAGCATGCTGCAGGGTCATTTGGTGATCGATGCCGTTGTTCTTAGCCAGGATAGCTGAAATTCATTATAAAAGCTTGTTCACGTTACAATGTATGACGCTTATTTTGCTTTCTTACACAGCAGCTTATGCATTATGTTGTTCTCCACCATGTAAATACAATGACTATCCGACCGAGCAAAGTTTCCAAGGGCCAGCACACCGGTGGTCAACAATTCCACATCGTAGGAATCCAACCAATCTTCCATATATTTTAACAGCGGAGTTTTGTAAAGGTAATGCATCGATTTATCTGAAAAATAGATGATTGAACGCTTTCATAGGATATCCACAAGTTTAATACAGTTATATTCAAATGCCCAGAACAATCTTAGACCATCGCTAGTTTGTATAAATAATGCGTTACGATTGATTTTTTGTTTATTGGTAGATTAGTGTATATCGATGAAAGATACAAGCTATAAAAGATCACCGTAACTGTTAAAGAGTAGAAGAAACTCTTCGCCGTACGCATCGCTTTTCGACATCAACACACCAAATTTCCAAAATCTTGTTCGGTACTTTTTTTGCTGAATTCGTTCTGTAAAACAGAAATTTCACCGAACATTTTGTAAAATATGACATTTTATTAACTTCCATCAATAAAAAATACTGCACTTCTGTAATTTACAGAAAACTACCGAAAATTGTAAAAAAACACTACCGATCGAAACTGTAAATTGCTGCAGTTCCACAACACTGTAACAATAATTACGAATGTACTGTAAATTTAATCTTTTGCAAAATATTCTGTAAAAAAAGTACCGAACTGATTGTTAATTTATTCCATGCTGTCAAACACAACTTTTTTCCGCCATTTTAAAGTTGAATGTTGACCAGCTCTGTTGAACTTCGCGGTGCACCCAAAACTAAGTGCCAAAAATGGAGGAATTAACAATAACTTTCCGGGACCGTAGCCAGGATTCGCCAGGAAGGGAATTTTTTGGCTTCGCTGATTGCAGCAGCGTTTGATGGGAAGCTCGTAAGATATTTTTAATATCGTTGAAAAAATGTATGTGGATACATTTTCTATCTATTTGCATTATAGATAAGCATGCAGTTTTTATTCATTTTTAAGAATTCTTATCAACACTCAAATAAATCTGAATAAACGGAAATGAACAAGACCTGAAAGGGAATAACATATTAATTTAACTCATTAATTATTCTTAATGTAAACTTTAAGAAAGAAAATCAATAAAAACCCGTTTACAAACGAATCTGTAAATTTTGCTGAGCAACTGTAAATTTATTGCATCGTTTTCGGTAAAAATGTGACACCTCGCGTTACCAATCGTTCAGCAAAATTTACAGAACATTTCGGTGAGTTTTGACAGCTCAGTAGCGAAGTTAAATTTACTGAACGTATTGTAAAATTAAAAAAAACTACCGAATCGATTACCGAATGTTCAGCTGTTTCATATTCGGTAAAAAATTACAGTATACTGTAAAAAAATCTAAGTGTGAAAGGAGAATCCCACTGCAAAGAAATAATTCGACAAAGATTTTTCATTTGGGCCTAACTGACAAACGTAAACAATGGCTTCTTCCGTAAATTACTCGTGGCATAAAGGCTACCCATGTAAGCTTCCAATTCTATCGGATAGGTGAGCTCTTCCTCTTCGAAATGATCTTAGTGGATTGATTAGGCGAGTTTTCAACGACGAGGAATTCGGGAAACAAGCCATTGTTTACGTTTGTCAGTTAGGCCCTAATGAAAAATCATTGTCGAATTGCCTCACAACTACACTTTTTAAGGCTCCACCAAACTGCAGCGTTTTTTGCCGCCGCGGCAGCGAAATCGCGGCGGAAAAATCGCCGCGGTGAGATTACATGGCGGCTTATGGGAGCGCACAAACCAACGCGATTAAAAAACGCATCGCGTCGGTTTCTGCACTCCCATAAGCCGCCATTTAATCTCACCGCGGCGATTTCTCCGCCGCGATTTCACTGCCGAGGCGGCAAAAAAACGCTGCAGTTTGGTGGAGCCTTTATACTGCACCACACAAAACTTGCCACGTCATCTCAGCGGAAGAAGTGAAGAAGAGCGGAACCACTTAACAAAAGGCTCTGCAGACAAACGGTGACGAATAGTTGGAACGAGTGTAAGGTGGTTCGCGCTGCATATTTTAACCCACGTTTGGACGTCCGGAAATAAGGCACCAACTACGGTAAACCGACGGTAATTGGCCGCTCGAGAAACATTCCGGCACAACAAGTAAGTCGTCTTCCATTTTGTTGGAAATTGTTGGATAATCGTCGAAATAATTGCAGTTGATTCCCATCTCACGAAAGTTGATTGGCAGTCAGCCAGAACCGAACCAAAAAAGAGAAACGACCCTAGATCGGGTTTGTAAAACCATGAACTCACAGAGAAAACGGATGGTAACGAAAGTTACTCTTTGGGGCCGTTTTTTTACGTGTGTTCTCAACGGTTCAGATCTCAACGGTGATTCCGGTGGACTGTGCGGAACAGGATCGATCTCACGATTCGCGGTGATTTACATCGCAAGACCACGGAAGACTACGGTGCGGCTTTGCATTCTAGAGACACGACACACAACGAAAGGAAGCGAATCACGCTCATCCACCCATCGCGAACTAGACAAACGATAGATCACTGCACGAAGGCGTCATCAAAGCCGTTTAGACAGTTCAGGGAGCTTGTTTACGTGGACTTAGAATATTTTCGGTAAGATCGGTTTGAGATTTTGTGCTCAGAATTTGTCGCGATTTAATTAAACTTGCCGGAAAATGTGCTTATTTTTACATCATTTCCTGAATCTAGTCGTACAGAATCCGGAAATGGCCAATGAAAAATTTGGTTTATTTGGCGGTCTAAATTCTAACAGCTTGTAAACAAGCTCCCTGAACTGTCAAAATGTGAGGTTAATAGATTCGGTGCAATGATCTATAGCGGCGTAGCAGCGATCGCAACCAGCAGGACATTTGTCGGCAGGAGGTTCACGACGAGCGGAATTATGAGCCGGCGAACGTGCAAGAGAGGCTGGCGAAGCGAGCAATTTATCCTAAGTATCCTCAGGGCCCGTGAGTACTCAAACACCTCTACGTAAAAACTTGTAGACAGGAAGAAAAGAGAAAGGTTGAGTAGAATTGGAGACCGAAATGTGGGAAGGATGTGGATTAACATGGTTAAATAACATACATGATGTATAACTATGTTTTTGTTGTTTTATGTTGGTAATGAAATTGTATAGTGTTTGCATATTAAGTCGCTATCGGTAGCTTGCTCTACCGCTGAAAGGGAAATTGCAACTAATGTGTAATCGTCTATACATGGTTGGGTTTGTTCTGCGAATCGAATGAGTCGAAACGAGTCGCTCTCACATGACGAGTCGACAATAATTGTCAAGCTGAACAATGCATTAGGTCCTAAGTAACATTGAGAGATTCTCTTCGTCGACTTTCTCTTTGGTTAATAGCTTGTCTATTAAACGATTTGCAGGTGTTTTCAACGTATTGGATCCCTTACCACACTTTATACTACCGTGCTGTATGTTGAAAATAGTTAAACATGTTTTGTTGACATGACATGACATGACAAAGTCGACAAAGAGAGTATTTCAATGTTACTTAGGACCAAATGCATTGTTTTGCTTGAATTGTCTACTGTTCGTCCAAATCAAATAGGGAGGCGACTCACTCGATTCGACAATTGTCGACACATCTCGACTCATTCGACTCGCAGAATAGACAGATTTGTCAAATGCGACTTGAATGTGTTCACGATGAAACTGTATCGCATAAAAAAAAGGACGTAACTGCATTTTTCTTCGTCGTTTTTCTCTTTGCTTTATTACGACCAATTGATTCAGTTTACCAAACATTCACGATCCAATACGCTGAAGGATGATTGAGTCTAGCAACATTAATAATCGAAACTATGGAAAGCAATGAAAGACATAATCGATCAATGCAGTTACGTCCTTATGATATGTTCCTGCAATAGACACGTATTAACAGAATCGATATTTCCGAATACGACAATCTAACTGAAAAATATAATGCATAGTGCAATCGCCGCTCTTAAATTGTCTGTCAGTTCCTATTCGATTTTCGTGTGGACACGTTGCGACACGGGGTTGGTGTTCATGGGGCCGACTAGGATTTTCAAACGCTCCATCTCCTCCAGCGACCGATCCGCGTAATGTGTCACGGTTCCAGCAAGATGCCATACAGCCCATCTAACGATGTAAATGGAGCTGAGACAGCTGAAAAGGAATTGTCGGCTGCTCTGACTAGCTCTGGCATCGAAAACGGTATCGAAGAAGGTGATCAGTGAGGCGACAAGGAACCCCCTGTGGGCTTTTACCACGCCCTACTTCACACCGAAGAGGCCAAGGCCTTCGTCAGGAAATGGAAGACCATGGAACACAAGGACGCTCCCATCCGTAGTGCATGAATGAAGATGGCACCGAAGAAGACAGCCAAATTCTGTGGCGAGTTGTAGGCGCTATAGATAGAAAAACAGAAGTTCATATTGGGGAAAAACAATCGTAAAAATCTTCTTTTGGATATGTGATGGGTACGTGATGGGCAAATTCAAACTTCCGTACGATCTCGAACCAAGCTGATGAGAATTTATCTCTTTGCTCACTGAAGAGTGAAATAAAGTAACTAAACTTAAAGCCTGTCGCTTGCTGGGATTACAAACTGCCATGGAATTGAGCATGCAGGAACTATAAATCGTCATCGTCGCGTTTTTGATACAGCAAAACCAGCATCTGATTGCCGCATGGGTAGTAAAACAGGAGAATGATGTCACTATTCCCATATGCACCCAAGATCTGGCCAAAAAATTGCTGTTGTATCTGTCGAGAATCCGACCCAACGTCAGTAGTAGCTGCTATAGTTGAAGCCAATCTTGAGATCGACGATAACCCGCGTCTGGTGAAACTGATTGCTAAGGCAAAAGAAACCAACACGCTCTCCTTCGTTATCGTTTCCTTCAAAATCGGTTAAGGATAGAGCTTATAATCCTTCAATGTGGTATGCGGGATTGGTTTACCGTTTATTCGAAGATTACGGTTCCCATTACTGGCACCCCAAGCTTCGGCAGCTATCACCGCAAACTAAACAGTGTTATCCCGGGATGCAACACATCTCGCATTTTGGCAGCCCCTTACCCACCCAACTCAGTCGAGCCTTTCGTGCCAACGGTAAACAGTCACGACCCTGTGTTTGAGACTGGAGACGGGGTCTTCCATACTACCACTCCGGGCAAGTACTACTCCGATGAATATATGCCTGCTTTTTTAGTTCCAAATGATTCTAGCCAACTGGACGGTAGACCAACCGATCCTTTGATGCTCGTCGTACCACCGGGATGTATGCCTGCAAGCCTCATGGAAGCTTCCAATCATCTCATCACAGTCGAGCCATTGCAGCCAGCGACCAACAGTCATCCCGGTCTTGTGTTTGACTATGGAGAGGCGGTCTTCCAAGCCGTCCACACAAGCAAGTATAATTGTGATTCTAGCATCTTGCTTCTGTCGGGTCTACCGTTTCTAGTGATACCAACCCACGTGTGCACCTGGCGCTCTATTCAACTTTGAGCCGTCATCGCCTAGAAACTTAATCTCTGATGATTCTGGCGGTTGCTCCACTGGTGATGCTATTGTGATCAATGACGTAGTACCTGTTTCTGCTTTTATTGCGGATATAACGGGTGTCCACTAAATAATGAGAACGAAAAGAATGGGTCAGGAAAAAATACCAGTGAAGTTTTGTTCAAACTGATTTATTATATTAAAAGGGTCAACTTAAATCTTCAAACTAAGTTTAGTGAATATTGTCATATGGTCCGTGGTCATTGCCCAGTGAACAAGCGAACAGAACAGTTCGTTCGGTCAGCTCTCCGTTGCTTTGGAAACTTTTCACAAGTTGTTTCAAGCCCTCAGCTCTATTTTTTTTCTGAATCGCGAGTGAATACAAGTCTTGGTTTTTGGAAGTAGAAAACGTTGAGTGTTAAACAGTGCAACAACGCCATTTATTGCAATTAGCAATATTGCCACGATCGAAAGGCCATATTGTTCCCCATCTATACGGCACGCACACCAGCAGGCCATCGTGTGTAGCGTGCAGTCGATCGTCTGCTAACCACCACCGACCAGTATCACCAGTATCATTATCATCATCGTTGAGCTACACGCCTAGCCGGTACACGCGGCCACTCATCGTCGCTCGGCAGCAGCAGCAGCACATTCGTCGCCCGTCTGCAGTAGATCAGTGATACATATAAGATAAGTTTTTTTAGTAGTATATAAGATAATTTTTATTTCTCGCTCTTTTGAATTCATTATAATCGTATTGTGTGTGAGTGTGAAGAGTGACTGAGAGTGTGTGAGTGTGTGTGCTTAGGTTTAATTTGTGTATCTGTGATTGATTGTAGATAATTACGTTAGTGGTTGAGCCATAAGCTCCCACAAGCGAGCCATGGATGATTTATCGGAAGATGAATCATCTATGGCGCAAAATGATGGGGTAGCCTTTAAAGTTACCCGATCGCGCGCTTATCCAGATAGTTCAGCTGGTCCTTGGGTTGTCTATTTTCGGCCCAAAACGAAACCTCTCAACATTTACCAGATTTCAAACGATCTGACGAAGCGATTCTCGGCCGTGACCGAGATAATTAAGGTGAGACACAATAAACTAAAAGTCGTTGTGTCCAACCTTAAACAAGCTAACGAAATTGCTGTCTCTCAATTTTTTACACTGGAATATTTAGTGTACATCCCAGCTCGAGGTATTGAGATAGAAGGTGTGGTCTCCGAAGCGAGTTTGACCCCTGAGATCCTGTTGAAGCAGGGGGTTGGTCGATTTAAGAACCCTCTGCTTCATTCAGTCAAGATACTCGATGTGCGAAAACTAGGCACAGTATCGATCACTAAGGGTGAAAAGAAATTTACCCCCTCAGACTCGTTTCGTGTGACTTTTTCTGGTTCAGCCCTCCCTCAATACGTTGAGTTGGGAAAACTTCGACTACCTGTGCGGTTGTTTGTACCTCGGGTCATGATCTGCGAAAAGTGCAAGCAGATGGGACACACGACCTCCCATTGCAGCAATAAGGCACGCTGCTCTAATTGTGGGGAGAAACACGAGGATGGCGCCTGTGCAGACAGCACACCAAAATGCGCTTTCTGCAAGGAAACTCCTCCACATGCTCTCTCATCATGCCCGGCGTACAAACAACGCGGGGAAAAATTAGAACGCTCGCTAAAACAGCGTTCCAGGCAATCTTTCGCCGAAATGCTGAAAAAAGCCTCACCATCACCCAATGTCAATACAAATCCCTTTGCTCCTCTGTCAGATGACGAGTCTGACTTTGATTTGGCTGAAGAGGGAACATCATTCAGCTTTCCGGAAGGTGCTTCACGGAAGCGAAGACGCGTCCGCCCACGGAAAGTTGCTGAACCGGAGCCCAAAACCAGCTTGCCCAATTCAAGAAAAGGTGGAAAAAAGGAAAATCCTAGTCCACCTGGTTTTCGTAGTACAAACTACACCCAGGACTTTCCATCTCTCCCGGGGACATCCAAAACCCTGAAGCCCCAATTTTAAGAACAGAAGCCCCTCCTCTAGTGGGCTGTTCTCATTTGATGACATTGCCGAAGGTATCTTTAAGTACCTCGAAATTTCTGACCCTCTCAAAAGCATTGTTATGGCAATGCTTCCCACTGTGAAAACTTTTTTGCAGAAATTAACATTAAAGTGGCCCATCCTTGCAGCTATCATTTCCTTCGATGGATAATTTTCCAAATGAGGTCGGGGATTTGATCACTGTTCTACAGTGGAATTGTCGAAGTTTGATTCCTAAATTGGAATCTTTTAAATTTTTAGCTCACACTACCGGTTGTGATGCATTCGCTCTTTGTGAAACATGGCTCTCTTCCGAAATCGATCTTCCGATTCATGATTTCAATATAATTCGTCTTGATCGTGAGGATTCACGTGGAGGAGGAGTACTTTTGGGGATCAAAAAGTGCTACTCCTTCTATAGAGTGAATTTTCCTCCTATTCCAGGTATTGAAGTTGTCGCATGTCAGGCTGTTATTAAAAATAAAAGCCTTTGCATTGCTTCCGTTTATATTCCTCCAAGAGCCTCTATTAACCGAAAACAACTCTCAGATGTTTGTTCGGTTCTTCCTGCTCCGCGGTTGGTCATGGGAGATTTTAACTCTCACGGTACAGGCTGGGGAGAACTGTACGATGACAACCGGTCTTCCCTGATATATGACCTCTGTGACAACTTCAATATGACAGTTCTTAACAATGGAGAAGTAACACGTTTGGCTGGTACATCCTCAGTTGGCAGTAGATTAGACCTCACACTTTGTTCGAATTCATTATCGTTGGATTGCACATGGAATGTGATTCAAGATCCCCACGGTAGTGATCACTTGCCCATAAAAATTTCGGTTGCCACCGGGTTCAATCCGTCGAAATCTGTTAACGTCACGTATGATCTTACCCGTCACATCGATTGGACAAAGTTTAGGACAGCAGTAGATGAAGCCGTAACGACGGTAGAAAGGCTTTCACCGCTGGAAGAGTATAACTTCCTCTCCAATCTGATCTTAGACAGCGCGCTTCAAGCTCAAACTCGACCAGTTCCAGGGACGTCATCTCGCAGGAAACCTCCTTCTCCATGGTGGGATCAGCAATGCACCGAGGTTTACCGAAAAAAGTCCGACGCGTTTAAAGTTTTCCGTAGACGTGGAACACCTGAGCACTTCGAAGTATACACGGCTCTCGAGCGTGAACTTAAAAGCCTCATCAAGGCCAAGAAACGCGGTTACTGGCGAACATTCGTGAACGGGCTATCGCGCGAAACGTCGATGAGTACTCTTTGGAACACGGCGCGAAGGTTGCGTAACCGAACTACGAACAACGAGAGCGAGGAGTACTCGGACCAATGGATCCTAAAGTTCGCGCGAAAAGTTTGTCCAGATTCTGTGCCGGCACGGATGATTCCTCGTGAAAACACGAATTCGATAGATGAGATTAGCCAACCCTTTTCAATGGTAGAGTTCTCTCTCGCACTTCTTTCGTGTGGCAATACGGCTCCAGGGGCTGATAGGATCAAGTTCAACTTGCTTAAGAACCTCCCAGACGTCGCGAAGAGGCGCATGTTGAACTTGTTTAATCAGTTTCTGGAACTCAACATTGTACCGGATGATTGGAGACGGGTGAGAGTTATTGCCATTCAAAAACCTGGTAAGCCCGCGTCCGACCACAACTCCTATCGACCCATCGCGATGTTATCCTGTATTCGAAAGTTGTTGGAGAAAATGATCCTTTTCCGTCTGGACAAATGGGTTGAGACGAACAACCTGCTTTCAGATACTCAATATGGTTTCCGTAGGGGTAAGGGAACGAACGACTGTCTCGCGTTGCTTTCCACAGATATTCAGTTAGCTTTTGCTAAAAAAGAGCAAATGGCTTCTGTATTCTTGGACATAAAGGGGGCTTTTGATTCAGTATCTGTTGAAATTCTTTCAGATAAACTCCACGTTTGTGGCTTTTCACCATTAATGAACAATTTTTTGTACAATTTGCTGTCAGAGAAACATATGAGCTTCTCTCATGGAACCTCTACAGCTTCACGATTAAGCTACATGGGTCTCCCCCAGGGATCATGTTTAAGCCCCCTTTTGTATAATTTTTATGTCAAAGACATTGACGGTTGTCTAGGTGACAACTGTACGTTGAGACAACTTGCAGATGACGGCGTAGTGTCTGTCACGGGACCCAATGGGGTCGATCTGCAAGGACCCTTACAGGATACCTTAGACAATTTGTCTACTTGGGCTCTAGAGCTAGGTATCGAATTCTCTACGGAGAAAACTGAGTTGGTAGTTTTTTCTAGGAAGCATAACCCAGCACAACCGAAGCTTCAAATTTGGGGTAAGCCGATAACTCATTCTATGTCATTTAAATATCTTGGGGTCTGGTTCGATTCAAAGTGCACCTGGAGATCCCATATTGAGTATGTGAAGCGAAAGTGCCAGCCAAGGATCAACTTTCTCTGCACAATTACCGGAACCTGGTGGGGAGCTCATCCACAAGATCTTCTAACGTTGTACCGGACAACGATTTTGTCGGTTATGGAATACGGTAGTTTTTGTTTTCAGTCAGCGGCTCGGTCGCACTTCATTAAACTGGAACGTATTCAGTATCGGTGTCTTCGTATCGCGTTAGGTTGCATGCACTCGACTCACACCATGAGTCTTGAAGTGCTGGCTGGCATGTTGCCACTTTCGGATCGGTTTTCAGAATTATCTCTCCGGCTCCTCACCAGGTGTGAAGTTATGAACCCTCAGGTGATCGAAAATTTTGAGAAGCTCCTTGAGTTGAATCCTCAAACCCGCTTCATGACCTTGTACCATTTGTACATAACACAGGATGTCAGCCCTTCGCCGAACATTTCCAATCGTGTTTGCTTCTCCGATTTCGACAATTCGGTTCATTTTGATTTATCCATGAAGCAGGAGCTTCATGGAATCCCAGAGCATCATCGTCCTATGATTGCTCCGGTGATATTTGCTGCAAAGTTTGGCCAAGTTGATTCCACTAAATCGTTCTTCACTGACGGATCATTGATAGAGGAGTCAGCAGGCTTTGGTATATTTAATGAAATTTATAGCGCCAACCGTAAACTTCAAGCTCCTTGTTCCGTATATGTCGCTGAATTAGCGGCAATACATTTTACGCTAGAAATTGTTGCCTCATTAACACCGGATCAGTACTTCATTTTCACGGATAGTCTCAGTTCTATAGAGGCTATTCGCTCATTGAGGCCGGTAAAGCACTCCTCGTATTTTCTCATGAAAATACAGGAGCTTCTAAGTGCTTTATCTTCGCGTTATTTTATCATCACCTTTGTATGGGTCCCATCTCATTGTTCAATTCCGGGCAATGAGAAAGCGGACTCGCTTGCAAAGGTGGGCGCTATGGAAGGCGATATTTGTGATCGACAAATCGCTTTCAACGAATTTTTTCCTATTTTTCGTCAACAGTCACTCGTCAGCTGGCAGTATAAATGGAGTAAAGGAGATTTGGGGCGATGGCAACATTCTATCATCCCAAAGGTGTCGAAGAAATCTTGGTTTACCGGGATGGATGTGGGTCGAGACTTCATTCGTGTCATGTCTCGCCTCATGTCCAATCATTATTCTTTGAACGCTCATTTATACCGGGTTGGGCTGAGGGACAGCAATCTCTGTGAGTGTGGACAAGGCTATCAGGACGCAGATCACGTCATTTGGTCTTGTGCTGAACATTCTGGAGTCAGATCTGAGCTTTATGATTCCCTTCGGGCTCGAGGTAGACAACCCAATGTGCCAATTCGAGATATTTTGGCTGTACGTGATTTGGAGTACATGAAACTCATTTATGTGTTTTTGACTAACATTAGCATTAGATTGTAGTTAGTTTAACCTGTATGTTTAGTATAAGTTTTTTTTTATATGTGTATGTGTGTGTGTTTTTCTTTTCTTTTTCAAGAAATGTTCAAGTCAAAAGAAAACCATAAATTGTATAGTTATAAGTGTTCAGATAATTTAGAATTTAAATTTAATGTGTTATGTGAACCATAGTTTAAATTCCCACCCTCTTTCCCATCCGTAATTTGTAATTCCTATTAACCTCGAGACGGCCGCGAGTAATCGGCTCTATCCTCCTAACTTTAGTTTTAAGATAAATGATGTATAAAAATATGAAAATTTGGCTCTGTAAAGTTAATTCGATTGAGCCTGTACAAATAAATGATTATATAAAAAAAAAAAAAAAATATGGTCCGTGGTCCGCCGTGCGGCGCAGCTTAGTCGTTATGCTGGAACATGACCGTTGGACGGCAGCCACATCGATTTTTCGGATGCAGCTTTTGATCCTGTTGGTAAGTTGCTTGGTGTTCTTGGCCTTTCAATTATCCTTGTATACCATGGAGCTCAAAAGACCGAAGAAATCCTCGATAGGACGATGTCGGATTCCGGTCTTTTGGGACATATAGTATATTTTGGCTCTCCAAAAACGTTAGCGTTTTTTTTGCGTAGTGCGATGATGCCTTGTCCGGCCAAAACACGTATTTGCCATCCGAGTGATGTTGTTTAAGAAATGGGATGAGTATTGTCTGCAAACACTCTCTTTGGTACACCTCCTGGTTGATGGCCAAACCGCTTACTTTGAACCACGGCTTCGAAATACCCTTATCGGATATTACGATGTATAACATAACCTTCGATTCAAATTTGTGCTTGAACTTATACATTACTTTTGGAGGAGTAGTAGATTTGTCCTTAGTGTAGAATCGGTCGTTTCCCGGTATCTGAGACTTCGAAAGAGGAAAGTAGCTTTCGTCGTCCAGAACGAAAGATTTTCCGCCGTAATTCCGAGTCATCCAGCGGCATTGGGATTTCACGGTTTGAATCTGCTCATCTGTGTACTCTGGGGATCTGGTTTTCTTTCTACACACTATTCCTTCTTTCTTTAGCGTCTTGCAGATGAGTGACTTCGAACAATGGAACTTTCGGGCTGCTTCCCGTTGACTTACCGAATCCTTGTTGTTGAACATGCTGCGCAGCGAGCGGAGCGTTTTCTCATTCATTATTTTCGCTGGACGGCCGCAACCATTCTTCCGGGTTACTCTCATGCATGCCAGGATACGGTATACGGTGGATACCGGAACTTTTTCACGACAAAAATGGTCCACCGTGTATTTTTTTCCACGATCTTCGTTCGCTTGAAAGAATTGTACAACGCGCGCGCGCAGTTCTTCCTGTTTCGACGGCATGCTGAACACGACTGAACATGTTAGAGTGAAATAAGAGTGTATGAAAATTTTCTGGAGAGTGCAACGATTCATTCATCTAAAGTGACATTTCTATGCGGCCGTTTTTGTTCTGATGGAAAAGTATTGAAATCATTCTCATTTTTTGGTGGACACCCGTTATTACCAAAATGTGCGTGGGCTCCGAACTAAGGTAAGTTTGTTCTTCCTGGTTGTGATAATCGACGATCGACTAAACAATCACGTCGATTAGGCCTCCCAAGAGGCAGCAAAAGCGACCACAGCGTTAACCAGAATCATGTGAAACAATTCGGTGATAAGCAGCAGCAAGACGAGGCTCCTAGCTAGTGTACCCACATCAGTACTGCGGTATGGTAGTCTAGCCAGGTTCCCAGCAATAAAGACGACAATAAACAGGTCGTGTTGGAATAGCACTTTCAGGTTGTTAAGCATTTGGGTGGTGAGCGCCTACCGGACAACGATCTGCGGAATGATTCCAATTGTACGCTTATTGAAGGAGGATCATGAGTGCTATTTTTGAACAGATACAACAGAGGAGTTCGAAGAAGAGCGCGGACTGACATCATGAGGAAGTGGCAAGAGGAATGGGATGATGCGGTAAATGGAAGGTAGACGCACCGGTTGATCCCGAATGTGTCCACGTTGGTATTTCACGGTGAAGTTGACCTCCACCTGACGCAATTTCTGTCAGGTCATGGCGGCTATAGGAAATATTTGTACAGATTCGGATACGCGGTTCCCCCTCTCTGACCGGAATGCGCAGACGTCGAAAAGACACCGAAGCACGTAGTATTTGATTGCCAACGGTTCGGCTCAATACGACGCAGAATGCTTGGTACTAGGGAAGCGGAACCTATTTTCACCATAGTACATATATCCATCACATTCTGCATCCATCCAACTTCAAACGTAAAAAGATGTTTAATTTCTCTAATAAATGGAAGCAAGAATATATAATTCTCCCATAACCAAGAATATATAATTCTGGCAAATAAAATTAGGTCCTGAATATAATTAAAAGCTACAAAAACGTTGCGGAGACTTAAATTTCGTAAAAATAATGAGCAATCAGATTTTCAACACAATTGCTTACCTTTGAACTACAAATTCGTCGTATTGATCTAACCGTACTAGGGAATATACTCGAGCCAGACTCCAAGTTTTCTCTTTAATTGCACTATATCCTTACACATTTTCGGTGCGTAATTGCACAAACCCTAAAAATCACACTTCACTTATTACACTAGCCACACTAGAATCTGCGAATACTTGATAAAATACTAGAAAACTATGGTATTAATTTTCACAATAATATAAATACGTTTGCACCTATTCTGAACCGTGTTTACAATGGACGTATTCGCTTGATATTGCACTGCTCACATACTGTTAACGCTAGTGTACGTGTTCAATCATTCATAGAGCATTCTATGCCCCACGTTGTGGTGAGTCTTGTTGTCAATATTCTCATGGGAGAATAACAAACAAACCCTTTCATATTGTCTTGGTTATATGCATGCTACCCAACACACGTGAAGTGCTGTCAAATGATCTACTTTATTTTTGGGTGTAGTAGTGAAGAGCGTTAACTTGTTTGTATTTTTTTCTTGATTAAAATCAGTACGATTAACATATGTACACAGACGGGATTAATGTTTTTCGTCATATTATTAATATAAGTACATAGCAGTTTCAACTTTTCCGTATTAAATTGGAAGAAAATTATCAGAATCGAATGTTTTGTGTATTGCTGAACGATTAACGGTAAATGGACGAATAAATTGTGAATAACTTGTGTACTCAGTGTTCGGTATTCAGTGCATATTCACCGATTCCCACTGGAGGTCTGCTTATTGAGCTCAATATAGGTACCGCTTCCCTAGCATAGAAAACTTCGTACACACAATGTGCCGAGATGAAAACACGTGGAACGCGGTTAGGCATTACGTAAATTATGTCGGTTCTGCACCGAAAATGGCGCGAAAACCAAGCGAGCGGCTGGATAAAGCAACGGATAATCGGCCTCGGGGGATATTCCATAGCCGGGGAACTCTCCGTCAGTGTAAGCCGACGGGGACTGCTCGAGCCGTCTGCAGCGTAGGTTGGAACTGAATGGTTTAATGTGCTTCGGTATCGGAAGATAGTCTACTGTCGGGGAACTCTTCATCGGCGTAGGGTAAATCCACCGTCGGGGAATACTCGAATTGATACTGAGAGCTGTGATCTTCAAAGCAACACCATGCTGGAGTTGGGTGGGTTCCTGAATACCAGGTCTGGTTTGTGATTTTTTCGTAAAGGTTAATTCCTCGACTCCCAGGGCATAGGGTATGATTGTACTTGTCGAACAACCATACTAATGCTTAAATGGTATCTGGCATCGAAAGTTCGCGATTAATTACTGTGGAAGTGCGTTTAGAACACAAAATTGAGAGCAAGCAATAAGCGAATTGTAAAGCCATAAGCTTGAGACGCTAAAAAAGAAGAAGCTATGAGCTGTGAGATTTAGAGAGCAAAATGGCACAAGCAAAGAGGATGGGAGCTAAATGGCTTAGCAAACGAGTAGAAGACAAATAGCTAGTCAAATGGCGAAATCACATGCCTCAAAAAGTTATACCATAAGGTAGTCCAAGGTGAAATCTTAAATGGGATCAGAAGTGTGGAGACATTTATACTGTCCAATACACTGCCAACACTCCAGAGTACTTAGTCAGACATTTAAATGGGGTCTTTAATAGGGGTGTGAATGTAGTTCGAATCCCCGCGGTGCACTCTGGAAACGTTAAGCTCCCCTTACCGTTGAACGAACTACAACGAAGGAAGCGCCATGCGGCACGGGATCCGGCAGGAAGTCGTAAGCAGTCGTGACATGGGGAACAGGGACGACTATGTGGTAATACCAGACGTTCCAACCCCGGTCTTGGCCCTGGCTTTCTCGATCGGAGGAGGGATCATAAGACGCGAGGTTCGGCAGGTACCGATAGTGCTCGGGTAGGCAAATCGCGGACGATCTTGATGGACCACTAGACGTCCCGCACCCTCCTTTGAGGGCCGGGGCTCGAGGCATGGGTGGGTTTTTAGTGGGTCAAGGAGTTGGCGCCCTCATCCCCATACCCTGAATTCTGTAGGAGTGCAGATTTTCCATCCCGTTTAAAAAAAAACTTTAAATGAGAGCAGCCGTCTGTGTTGGGCTAGTTTTTAAGGATTCACGTTACCTTTAAAAAACACATACTTTTAATCCACTGGAAGCCTTATTGTCCCATGTGACTTATGTTGCGATTTTGATTTTATAATTGCTATTGGACTATTGCTCAACTAGTTCATTTAGAAAAATCTGATCTGGACCCACAAAACACTTTAGTAAATGACTCGGAAAGGACTAGACAAAAATATCATGACGAAGATAAACAATAAACAAAGAAGCAGCGACAACGAACCCCGAAAATGCCAGGAATTGAAGTTGCATGATGCACCAACGAATAACACACGAACAACAAACGAAGCTAAGAAGGCCAAATCAATCTTCGGGATTCTGTATGATCTTGTTGATAAGAAAGAGAAGCGCGTACACAAGACGTTCTGAGCATGGGCGGAGCAACAATCAACTCGTAAAAAATATCTCAATTATTCATAATATCCAACACTTTTGGAGCAACCCCTTATCGAAAATTTCCAAAAAGTGAATCATATTTCATATTTTTCTGGATGAGCATCTTCTTTCTTAGAGTTTTCGAACTTATGGCTTTCACAATTCGCTTATTGCTTGCTCTCACACTAATTTCTAAATGTATTTCCACATTTATTAATTGCGAACTTCGATGCCAGGATGCATTCTTGAATTAGTATGGTTGTGTGTCAAGTACAATAGAAGCCAGCCACCAGCATGGTGTTGCTTTGTAGCTGCGCCTTTGCCGACTGAGCTAAGGGAGGCCCCTCCTGTCTGAGCATAAATATTTCCCTATTTTGTTAAGCAGTTTTAAAAGAACATTTTTCGCCGGTGCAATCTTTGGCTAGACGGACTCGACGTCAAAACAAATCATCAAATAAATCCGCATAATTACCTCCAGTCAGTATAAGTACTATCAAATCACAGGCCAGCTTCATCAGCACCCGCGCTTCATCGGTGTTTGCGAAAGTCTTGTACTTCTCCAGCAGTTTGTATATCGTCTCACACAGACCTTCCTCTGCCAGCAATAACTTCACATCATCGTTCTGAGCCTCGTAGTGCAACAGTGCCAAGCACGATTCGGCCAAGTCCGGATTTGTACATTTGGCCAATATCTCTGCTATCAGCTTGTTAAGCGCCGGTTCAAAGTAGAGATCACTGATCTGCTCGGTCAGAATGCTCAGAGGTGGTAGTGTGTTCAGTAGCAGATCCTCGTACTTATCCACATCGGCAACGCAGCGTGCAAGAATCTTCTCAATCTTACCGATGACCCCGAGTTCTACGGCTCGTTCCGCAATATCATCGGTTCCGAGAAGATAGTTGGAAATCAATCCACACCTCACCCTCACAAGCTGATCCTGGTCTTCCTCTTCTGTATCCAAATCCAGATCTAACAGAGAGAAAATCTTCACATCTCCCTCTATCGTTTTGATGACACTGCGGGCGTCGTCATTTGCGTAGCATATATTGCCTAAGGCTCGACAAACTTGGATGTTCAAGTCCAACGCACTGTTCTCACTTTCGTTCGAAAGAAGTGAGATCAATTTGCGGATGATATCTTCTTTGGTAAACTTATCACGCTGGGTTTCAGCTTTGGCCACCTCAGCAATGCATCTTGCCACCTGGACACGAACGTCCACGTTGTCAAGTGAGAGCAAATCGAGCAGATCGGCTTTGATGTCGTACTTATCACAGAGGTTGTTTTCCGCATCAGATATCTGTTTTAGCAGCGGCAGTGCTCTCTCCGAACTTTTCTCCAAGGTGGCGTTCTTCAACCCGGCAATGATTTCATCCATGTCAGCTGTGGGAAAAGGAAAATAGGACATTAGATGTTTAGTAAACCGGACCGAGTCAATTTATAACAGCCGATGAAATTGATTGTTTGACTCACATGGTGCAGCCAATTCTATGTGCTTGGCCAGGCGCCAAAAAAGGGAGAAGTTTAAAATAAAATTCTAAGTGAAGGTTTACAAGCGATGACTTTCTGCTAGGGTGGGTCAGCCGAATATCTTGTTATTTGTAAGTGATAAATTGGTCAAGTGAAACAAAGTGTCACACGGGTTCCCTGATTAATACTATCCTATTGACGCTGCACACGACGAGATCTAGCAGACGCGATGGGAAGCGGAAATAGAATCGCTTTTTAAAACCTCGATGACAGCTGGAGCAGAAGTGGAGAGCAATACATTTCAATACATAGTTGAGCAAAGCCAAACAGTTCAGTAAAGACACGGCGCCGTTAGTGGCTCTGTGTTGGACAGCTAATCAGAACCAGATGTGAAAAGCCTCGTTGACATGGATACGGCCAAGATAAGTAGATAAATATTGGGATCTTTACCTACAACTGGGTGGCTACATACAGGTATACCTCGATTATTTGTACACTGAACTAATGACGATTTCTCGCAAATGGCAAATCAAGTCAACACACATTTCTTCCAATACGTAGAGAAACGGTTCATCTATCTAATGATGCTTTTTATATTTTCAATAGGTTTGTCATTTTTGTAATATTGGCAGACTTAAGGCCGAAGTTAAGGGTTGTGTACATACATATAAATAAAGTATACCTGTACCCCGGATTCAAACTAAATTCTAGTTGTAGAACGTAAATGCTCAAAACTGTCAACGATCGTCAATCGATCGAAAATAGCTATGACAGATTGTGTACGAACATGAATTTCCAAATACACTGACGCGATCGGCCAATACCACTATGAGTCGTGTGATGTACGTGGTTCGAGTTTCTGGGACACTCGAATCCTTTTGAATCGCGAAGAGGATTACGGCAATGTGCTGGGCTTCCTTGTTTGCTGCCCAGCTTTGGAAAGTGTGATTTGCATATAGACACCAGTGATACCATTTTTCAGGAAGTTCGTCCGGCTTTTTGGCTTCAGCCGACGACATTCATATCGTAACGCACAACTGGCGTAACGAGGGCGCAAAGGTGAACGAGATGGTCGATTGAACAGTTCTCAGAAATGGTAGATTGGATGACAACGGAGCTAACTGACCGTAGTTGCTGGTAGTAGCGGGCGACGTCAACGCCTGGGCGTTAGAGTGAAGCAGCCGTTATGCCAACCCAAGGGGCTAGATATTGCTTGATGCTCTGGCCAGGTTCAACGTAAATCAGGCCAACGCAGGTACTAAAAGTACCTGCCATAGAAACGGAGCGGAGTCGATTATCGACGTGACGTTCTGCAGCCCCGGGCTGTTGAACAATTGGAGAGTGGAGGATGGCTACACCTATAGCGACTACCTGGCGGTTCGCTGTAGCATCACCCACAGCGCTAGGCCCTCTGCTTTGGAGGACGTCGTACTTCGATAAAGGATTATTTTAAGAAACGCTAGATCAGTAACAGAAACTGAGCGCTACCCAAGATACCTGCGATGATCAACTCGTAGCACTACTGACACGAATGTGTGACGCAACCATGCCCAGAAAGGTCAAACATAGGGATGGAAGTTTGACAGTGTACTGGTGGACGGAGACGATCGCCGACCTCCGGAGAACCTGCCACCGACCTAGAAGGAGGAAGCGCGGTCGGACCCTGACATAACGGAGCGCCGTGTGGTGCTAGTCACCGCTAAGGCTTCTTTTAAGAAAGAGATAAAGGCCAGCAGGCGAACCTGCTTCGAGGGTCTGTGTTCGAAAGCCAACGCGAACCCATTGGGTGATGCCTATCGGGTGTAGTAATCACTTGAGCTATTACAGGTCATAATTAGGGGACTTTTTCCGAGCCATGACCAGAGATCCTGGCCTCCCATAACGGCAGAACTGCCCCACGACAATGGCACCGCGGACGTAGGAGACGAAGCGACCGTCACAAACGAGGAACTCATCGGGATCGGCAAATCGCTGGTAAACAAAGCGCCAGGACCTGACGGTATACCGAACCTGGCCAACAAGACGGCTATTTCAATTGCGCCCGGAATGTCGAGGGCGTCTTCCCGGACGCCTGGAAAATCCAGACTCTAGTATTGCTACCGAAGCCAGGGAACCCATCGGCATGTAGAACTATATGCCTGTTGATTACGGCGAGTAAAGTGCTCGAGAGGGTTATTCTCAACAGACTGGCAAAATATACGGAGGGTATAGGCGGTCTGTCAAAAAATCAGTTTGGCTTCCGTAAAGGGAAGTCGACGGTGGATGCCGATCTATCGCTGGCTCGCTTCAACGTATTCATGTTCCGGGACACCTGTACAAGATTCTGGGAAGTTATTTCCAGAATCCCGTACTGGTGTACAATACAGAGGTAGGCCAGAAACGTGTTCAGATCACCACAGGCGTCCCGTAAGGTTCGATCCTGGGCCCGGTGCTATGGAACACGATGTACGATGAGGTACTACGGCTTTAATTTCCGAATGGGGTGAAGATCGTCGGGTTTGCAGCCGACATCACCCTAGAGATATGTGGTGAATTTATCGAAGAGGTTGAGCTAACGGCCTCGCACTCCTTTGACATTGTGGAGTGATGGACGAACTCCACGAAACTTGAGCTAGCCCACCATAAGACCGAGGTCACGAAAATCGGAGCAACACGCGACGACTAGTGCAGGTAACTGCACAATTGAATAGACCAGCGGTACAGGGGAGCAAGCGCAGGCTCCTGGCAAGCGTCGCCTTGTCTATAGTGAGGTATGGCGAGCCGGATAGTTTACCGCCCTGAGTAAACTACCTCGGTAAGCTCAAAAGTACTCACAGGCTAATGTGTCTGAAAATGGTCAGCGCATACTGCAGTGTCATAACACGACTGGCGAAAGCATACATCAAGCTAAAGGCTGAAGCTAGCAAACAAAAATACATGAAAGGAAAAGATTTTCGAGACGACAATGCTAGCCTCGTATCCTGAGTAAACATCGACGGCGATGAAATCGAGATCTTGGGCCTTATTACGAGTGATGCCGAATCACTCAAGTGTAAATCAAGTGGGAGTTATTATGCTTATTACGGATGTCACGGGGAAAGTGAGAACCGTAATAAGCCCCGGTATGTGAATACGAGTTTCTAGGCTCATTGGTGACCGTACACAACGACACTAGCGAAAACACAAACACACATTATGGATGGAAATTATACTCAATTTGAACAGAGTTCGACGCACTACAAAGTTGACCATCTTGAAGACATTGATTTGACCAGTAGTCCTCTACAGTCATGAAGCATGACGAATCGAGACAATTGTCTAATCGAGTGAGTCGACTCTCCATTTAATTTGCACACAAAGTCGAATCACTCGATTCTATAATTGTCGATATTTGCGGAGGATCTAAGTAATGCCTTAAGGGTCACCCAAAATTGATATGTTGCAGAGGCGTTGACGTTAATTTGACAGAAAACCTATGGGAAAACTGTCAAATTCACGCAAACGCATCCGCAACGTATCAATTGTGGGCCAGCCATTAGAACGTAAGGTATTGTGAATGATCTACTGTGAAGTGCATATTGAAGACGAACCGTGGAGAAGCGAATGAACCACGAATTGCATGAGAATCTGCCATCGTTATTGACTGGACACGTCGTAAGAATGTCGAACGACATCCTGATGCGATTGATTCTTCAGAAAGACAGAGCAACCGACAAGGTGGATCGATAAGTGGAAAGCAATCTGAGGACTTTCCGCAGACTGCGAAGTTGGCGAAGTGTAAATATAAACCTTGAGAATTGCAGACGACTTCTGTGTACAGCATAAGGATAAGAAAGGACACTCAGGGACTCAGCTAAGTAAGTATCAGGAATTCCCAAGTAGTCAATGAAGGTTATTCCTCGAATGAAAAATCACCGTGACTATTCTGGTAAAATCAAACCAAGAATCACGTCACTGCAGGTGACTTTCGTCAGTTCAACTAACTGACAAATGTCAATTCGACTCTTGGAATAACCCTCATTGTTCAGTCGGTATCACCGGTAGTACAATATTTTCGATTTGATATAGGATAGTTCTGTTAAGTTGATGCAAATTGTGCACCATAAAGACGAATAAAACTGGAATATATGTTCGTCAAGTGAGCCTTTAAGAGCAAAATATTCGATATTTCTATTGGGGAGAGGATTACTGCTGTTGTCTAGGTAAACCGAAATAGCATGTGTTCCTTCTCTCCAACGTGCGTCAAAAATTTTCCTTGGGATTATACTATTTGATCCGAAGTGATTGTTCTTTTCTTTGAAACGCCATTTGGAAGATTGGATGAGGTGGTGTTATTGATGTTCGAGCCTATCAAGTTAGGCCTTGGTGTAAGTCACACATTTATAACCTTGTGAAGAACAATTACTTCTCCTACAATTAGGATTCATAGCTCCTATCGATAAGACTTCCTTGGAAGTAAAATATATATTATTAAACTACTAGAAAACAAACTAAACTAATCAGCCACTTATGAGACATAAATTTCACCGGCATAGATCCACCATGGGCTATACCCCACACTCAACAGCAGCCATGTAGCTATGTCAGACAATTAATCATTTGTTGAACTTACTTGCTACCGAATAAATAATCAAAAGCGACAGTTCCAATTACTTTAAGAAAGACATCGACGAGGTCATGAAAAAGTAAAACTACGTTGTATCGATACACGAGACATAAAATATTACATCACTTGGACAGCGACCAACGAACACAACCCCAACCAGAGATTCGACACTTTACCCATCGCTGTCACTTATCACCACAAAACAGATGCACTTGCGAACCAACCAACCGGGGCAATGGGAGCAACAGACGACTGCAGGCACCGATTTCTTTCAATGATAAACGTGGCTGTTAAAATTAGAAAATCCCGATAGTTTATTTTAAAAGCAACAACGAAATTACTTTCCAAAGGTAAACATACGCATTTTACCCTGACGCGTACACTGACGAGAGTATATTAACTAAACTACTGTCGGGTTTGATACACAGTGTATAAATTACCGAATGGGAGTTGTACGACCCATCCCACTGTACTCTCGCGCCCAAATCGGTCGTCTCTATGTATCGATCCGTCTATATCTTGTGCTTTGCCTATCGTGTCAAGAGTGAATGATCTTTCAGCGGCTCATTCGAATGCAGAAAAAAAAATCTTATTTTTATTTGCAACTTCCTACGCATTCATGAATGGAGAGATACCATTCATGCATACCAAACAATAGTATGACATCATTTTCAATAGAAAGGATGAAAAAGGAATAAAAGTGGTGCCGTCCTTACCTTCCATTATTACGACGAATATTCCTTAGGGTGCTGAAATGATTAGTCCATTCATTCAAAAAAGCAGTCGATTGCAGACGGAACTTGCTTTGGATAACTTCTTCACTCTTTAAACACTGAAAACTTCAAATCTGGATACTTTCCACAGCGATAAACAGTTGAAAACTCCTAAAAAATCACAAAGTAATTCCAACTTTACGGCAATCTACTGTACTGAATGTGTTGCCTTCCTAACTTGCTCTGGATGACTTTTCTTCAGTCGCATTCTCATTCACCCGCACAGCTTGTTGGGAAAGATAAACCTCCAATAGCCATACATACGAAGAAAAAAATGTTGTGTACATACGATCGATGCCGCGCTGCCATTTTTATTTTGGTTTATTTATGTCATTGCGCATCCCATGCATGCAACTGTTCATGTTGTCGGTAGAAGCCCGGGAGGGTTTCGATGGTGGGCTGAATAAGCTGACAGATCGAGGGGATACTGGATGGTCTCCATGGAGAACCTACGGAAGTTTATATGTTAGATGTTAGGACGTATTTTGAAAACTAATAGCAACAATCAATATGCAACTAGCGATTTGAAATTGGTTCACTGTTGTAGAACCCCTTGGTCCGAATTACACCTTGAAGCCAGCACCTTGTTACAAGCCTTGTTATACATATTTGCGCCTTTGTTTTGATTTGCTGTGTGATTTGCAACAACCAAAATGGTTTTATATATTCCAAAACATTCAGAGTGGTCACACAATCTTAATTTGAAAATTCCCGCATTTTCGGCCAATTTTCCCGACTTAGCAATGACTGAATATCAGTTGGCTCAATAGATATTTTTGAAGTTTTTGAGAAAAAAATTCTATCTGGAATGCTACTGACTTTTTCAATTTCAACTTTTTGCTTGGCATTACAGTAATGCTAAACAGTAAGCACTCATCACTGTCATACAGACGTTCAAATAATCCTCCCACGGAAATCTCCGTTTGGGCTTTTCATCACTACTTTCCTTTTCGCAGCTATTAAGGAAACTTCAACGGCAGTAAATTTTCTTTGGTTTTGCACCCTTCGTTTTGTCAGCTCGAATCATGACTGAACCATTTCACTGCAGGATATCCTGGCTGACTTGTCTGAAAGTTAAATCTCCATTACGTCTTGTTTTTAACATCTTGAAAAATACTTACACCTTTGGCAAACGGTCTTCAGTAATATGCACAACTACGGTCATCTTTGGAAAAGGATTTTTTCACGATGCGACCGTCTAAATCGCAAACTGCTGCGCGAGGTACAGCAGTCGGAGGCTCCAGAGATTTTTGCAGGAGTTTGGCTGAGGCTGGAATATGGCGACACTTGGCTCCACAGTTGATGATCTGAAATTATCTAGTTTGTGGGTAGGTTGAACACGGAAAGTTTACATTCAGTAGAACTCTACTTACTTTTTTAAAACAACCATTGCAATTTTCTTCGCTGACCAGCAAACAAATGTCAAATGAACACCTAAAAAAGCAACGATTGCTGAGATGGTTTTTTGTTAATCTAGCAATTTTTTTAGCCTACGTTACTTCAATAGGTTAGTATGCCTACACCCAAAAACAAAACAAAAACATAATCAGTGGAGCCGGCGTCGGTGGTGTAGTGGTAAGCGTGACTGCTACTGGCACCCCAGTAGGTCTGGGTTCAATCCCAGTCGACGTCGGTGGTTTTTCTGAGGCGAAAAAATCTTGGTCACGTCTTCCTTCGGAAGGGAAGTAAAGCCGTTGGTCCCGGTTCATAGTCATGAGTCGTTAGGTAGGGTCCAGGTGGTGGAGTCGTCTCCCTGGCGTCGGTGATTGTCACCATGTGAGGAAATAGGCCGACGGAAAATAAATAAGTAAAATAATCAGTGGAAAATATCCACTAGAAATTCACTTAACTTTCATGTAATTCAGAAAGTGGAAAATGCTTTGCAAAATCAAGTGAATCTTATGTGTCCAGTGCCATGTAAATGATTAGTCAAGAAGAATTTATCTTTCTATGTGATATTCATGTAAAACTCGCATTGGAAAATATTTTCATGTGTTGCCAGTAGTAGCTAAGTGAAATATTTTTTCAGTAAATGAATATTTGAGTTCAAATTTTGCTCATGCGTTCATTAAATAATAGCGTTATGATCTGGAATTTATTTCCTCTTTATTACTGAATAGGGAATACGGGCCGTGTTTGTCTCCATAAAGAAAACGCCTAAGAAAGCATATAAAAACTCTGAAAATAATGAATCAAAGTGTGACGACCCCTCGGTCGGCGCGTATCACCAAGGTGAGAACGATGAGTACGTTCACACATGATCGACAACCTGTCATTTGAGCACGACCGGCTCTCGGACGTTTTTCGACTCTCCAATAGATTGTCGTCGAAGTGGAAAGAAAACAACAACCAAAAAAACCCCCAGAACAAATATTTCTGGTGCGAACAATTGAAGTGCAGTGTGTGAATTATTTCTTTGAAATTCTCTAAAACAATAGTTAGAAGATCGTGAAAAACTTGCATTTGTGATTAGCTAAAGTTAGTTTCTCTTCAATTTATTTAGTGAAGTAATTGTTGAATTCCAATTGAAACTAGTGATTAAAAAACGTATATTTTCTTAAAGTAACCTTACAGAGATAAACAGATAAAACATCCTTTAAGGATTCAACCGACTGAATCGGAATAGCCAGTTAAATTTCGCTAATAGAGAGACATTGCAGCCAAGCCGTAAATATAAACCTGAAACGAGAAAAGATAAAATTTAAACGAGTATCTATATATAAATTACAGGAAGTCCATTGATATACTATTCTATTAGCAGGAAAAGAAGAATAGCGAGGAGATAAAATATTAAACGTAAGTTCATAAAATGTTATAGAACCCTTGTAACCATGTTATAACTAACCTTCGTCTGCTGATTGCAGGAATTTTTTAATTTTGTTACTCACCGGTAAATACATTAGAAATTCGGAATCCAAACTTGCTCTTCTTCTTGTTGTTGACCCAACGTCAACACAAAGATTGCCTCTAGTTTTGGAGTAAGGTTTTCTTATTCGGTTCGTAGCGGTAACGTCCCATTAGTTAGTTGTCCCATGAAACTGGTGGGGTGGCTTAATTCCATGCTCATAATAGGGTGTTGGACATTGCGGGATCTTTACCATCATCGCTGTACGATAATGAACCACCCGGAGCACTACAACCCTGACAATCCATCACCGTCTCGGCAACAGCTGATCGACAGACAACAAAGGCTGTTGATCCATATCAACTACACATGGCTATTGTCTGCATCCAAACCTTCGTTGGCAAGCTTCTACCTGCAACCTTCAACCACATCACCTGTTTAGGTCTTACATTTTGCAAACAAGAACAACAATCGCTCAATATGTCATTGATATTTCAAGTTTCTATAAGCATAAACAGCAAAGACAAGTATCAAAAAAAACTGAAACAATCAGTTTCAGAGGACGGCGGCAATTTTGGTGTATTCATTGGCTGTACGCTGTGGAAGCGCACAACCCGAGCAGGAGAAAAAAACACATGAATACCTAAATTTGATCTTCATAACAGGCCATGGTATTTAAGAGCACAGCATAAGAGGTAAAATACCTAATTGCAAGCAAAATATCTCTCGAATAACAAAACTTTTTACCCAGCCAACCAAAATGCTCGCACGCTCAAACAACCTCTCTTCCATTTGTATTACTGTCCCTTTTTTTTCTCACGGAAAATTTATCCAATTTCCGTAAAAATTGGAACAACTCAAAGCGATATTGAAACAAGTAGTACCAACAACATATAAAGTTTATTTATTTCGTCAACCATTTGTAGACTAAAACATAGACAATTAGCTTTTTTCTTAACAATACATATACATAAAAATTAATAATTAGTTATGTATTCTCAGGGACTAAAAATACTGTTTCAATTTATACCGAGACATTGTAAAGTCAATGGCTTCACAGTGTTGATTATAGGAATCCATCATGCTATTTATTGGTCAATTTTTAGCATATTCCGTGCGATGATGGTTTAGAGCAAAAAAATTACGATTTCGAAGTCGTCTAATTGGTGCATAAAAATTTAATTTAGAAAGTAGTTCGGCTGATTCAACACGCTGCGAAACGATATCGCTTACAAATGAAACCATCGCATATTCTCGTCGTTCTTTCAATGCTTGGATGTCAATCAACATGCAGCGAGCTTCATATGATGGAAGACGATGTGAGGCCCAGCCTAGCTTACGAAAAGCATATAATAGAAATTGCTTTTGTACTGATTCTATTCTTTCTTCGTGTATACTTGGACGAGGAGGCCACACAATGCTGCAATATTCCAGTATAGACCTAACATAGGCAATATATAGAGTTTTAATAGTGTACGGGTCTTGAAAGTTGTAGCAGAAGCGTTTAATAAACCCTAACATCCTATTTGCCTTGTGTATGATAGTGTTGTAGTGGTCTATAAAATTAAGTTTAGAGTCTAAGATAATTCCTAAATCCCTCACTTTTTCACACTTTTCTACATTCTGATTTCCTAATGCAATTACAATGTTGGTTGTTGTTAATTTTCTGCTAAAATATATTAAATTGCATTTTTTTACATTCAGTTCCAATAAGCTTTTCTTACACCAGATGTAGAATGCATGAATTTCATACTGGAATATATTGATGTCTTCTTTATTTTTGATTTCTAAGTACAGTGTTGGCGCGAGAATGAGAGACGTTACCCTACCCGTGATCGAAACCGATCTAAATCAAATTGTGCTCACAGACTTCGTCCACTGCCCAATACACAAGCAACTGGATGATGTATTTTTCTTGTTTTTTAGGGGGCAACGATCTGGGCCTTCTGCCCTTTTGTCCCCATCGGATATAAAATGTTCTTTTGAGGTGAAATAAAGCAGTACGAATTGAATTGTTAAAAGTAAAACCACAAGCTTTGATTTATTTGCTCCATTTCCACAAGTCCGCCGGTATTTTATCCTCCTCGTAGTTTCGCGCTTTTCTTGGACCTCACGCTAACATATGGTCCTTCGAACCGGATAGCGAATATTTCGCAGTGAACTGCGTATTCTGTGACCACTAGTGCCCGTGAATTGGCCCTGTCGTCGCTCTTTAAAAGTGCTTCTGCTGATCGGTATCTTAGTGGTACAGAACAAAAAGTGTGAGCAGTTACATTTTTGGAACATATTCAGTTGAACAATAAGTGCGCGAAATCCACAAAAATGGATAAACTTATCCGTGAACGTAAATCGCTCGAACCGCGGTTAAAACGGATTTCCGATACGGTGGACAAAATTAGACCAGAAGCGGTCGAAGAAGTCGATATTCAAATCGAACTAGATGCTCTGAGTGAAGTGTGGGTTGCCTTTTGTGCCGTACATAAAAGGGTTGTGGATATGAGTGAAGACGAGAAGGCGTTCGAAGATGCCGTGCATCGTCAGGGAAAATTCGAAACGTGCTACATCGCACTGAAGAATCGTTTATTGAAAACATTAAAAGCGGTAAAAGAGCGCGAAAATGCTGCTGCTCAACCAAGTCCGCAGAACGACGTAATCAAGCAGCTAGCTGATCAACAGGCTGAATTTCTCCGATTGATGTCCTCCAACATGGCTTCCACATCCAACTCTCCCGCCATTGTACAAAACAACGCCACAGTATCCCCTCTGTCAGACCTCAAACTTCCACGGATGAACATGCCCGTTTTCAGTGGGAACTATCTAGAATGGCAATCGTTTTACGATTTGTTCGACAGCTTGGTACACAAAAATCCGACACTAAGGGATAGTCAAAAGCTATATTTTCTAAAAACTAACCTAGCTGGTGAGGCTGCGTCATTGATTTCACACCTGAAAATCGAAGATGCCAACTACCGATCTGCACTTGAGAAGCTTAAATCTAGGTATGACAAACCGCGGGAAATTGCTAACCGGCACATCAAACGGTTTCTATCACAGTCAACGCTAATCTCATCCTCCGCATTTGGCTTGCGCTCATTGCATGACGTTTCAGACGAGGTTATCCGAGCTCTGAACGCAATAGATAGAGAAGATCGTGATACGTGGCTGTTGTACATTCTGAGTGAAAAGGTGGATCCCGATACGAAACAATTGTGGTGCCAGAAGATTTCTGAAATGGACGAGGAAGCCATTACCCTACAGTGTTTTCTAAAGTTCATCGAATCTCACAGGTTTGCTCTTCAATCAGCTCAGCCAACCAAACCAAAGGCTAATGTTCCGTTTAAACAACCAGGAACCATCAGACAGCAACCTCATCTCCGAGGTGCAAACGCATTCGTCGCAACGAACCCTCCGTTATGCAACGTGTGCAACAATCAAAACCACAATCTCTATCAATGTGGAAAGTTCATTCACATGAACCACGAGGAACGACTGGCGCACGTCAATAGGATGAAACTGTGCAGTAATTGTCTGAAAATACATCCCGGTGAAAACTGCAAATCAGGTTTATGTACACACTTAGAAAATTTTACAGTATTCGGTAACTTTTTACCGAACTTTCAACAGCTGAACAGTTCGGTAATCCGATTTAACGGACTTCGGTAAAATTTGACAAGCTCCGGTAATTTTTGTACCGGAATATTGTAAAATTTCACCGAAATCCGGTAAATCGAATTACCGAACGTTCAGCTGTTGAAAGTTCGGTAAAAAATTACCGAATACTGTAAAATCTTCTAAGTGTGTAGGAAATGCAACTTACACCATCACACCTTGCTTCATCCGGCGTCATCATCAACAATCTCACCGTCATCACTATCTTCGTCGACCCAAGCCGTCCCTGTACCACCAGTCCAATCCTTCTTTTCGGCCTTTGACTCACCTACATTCCTCGATGCGTCTAGTGTCCTTCTTGCTACCGTCGCTATCAACGTTTTGGACAGCCATGGACGGCCACACGCTTGCCGTGCCGTATTAAACTGTGCCTCGCAAGTCAGTTTTGTTAGCGAAAATTTTTGTAGAACACTCGGACTCAAAACGCGTGCAGCTGACATGCATCTCGAAGGCATCTCTTCCACACCAGCACACGCTGACAAGTGTGCCGAAATGATCATATCTTCTCGCTGTACAGATTATCGCACGTCTGTATCCTGCTTGGTACTGGAAAAGATCACCAAAACGCTTCCGTGCAAGCCAGCCAATATTTCCAATTGGCCGATTCCAGGATCCATACATCTTGCCGATCCACTTTTCCATCACCCTGGTAAAGTAGAAGTTTTACTGGGTATTGAACTTTTCTTCGAGCTGCTCGAACCTGGCAAAATTGCTCTCAGTTCCGACAATAGCCTACCAACACTACAGAATAACAAACTCGGTTGGGTAGTCGCAGGCCGTTATCACGAGTCGATCACGCCGTTTCAATCACACGTTTCTACTTGCTTATTGGCCTCTACTGACGACGACCTCTCTCAACAACTTCGCAAGTTTTGGGAGTTTGAAGAATACGCAGCAAAACCTAATTATCTCACCGAAGAAGAGCAACGATGCGAGCAACACTTCTCTACACACACTGTCCGAAAAGAGTCGGGAAAGTTTGTCGTTCGTCTTCCGTTCTTGCTTGACCCCAATCAATTAGGTGAGTCTAAGCAAATTGCCGAGAAAAGGCTCCATCATATAGAGAGAAAGCTTGACCGAAACCCACAGCTCAGAAGTGAGTACCACGCGTTCATCCGTGAGTACATCGATCTCGGTCACATGTCTCTCGTTAAAGATGACTCCACAGCCAATAAATTGGTTTATTTGCCACACCACTGCGTTGTAAAATCTTCCAGTACGACCACGAAATGTCGAGTTGTTTTCGATGCATCAACAAAGACAACTAGTGGGCTCTCATTGAATGATGTGTTGATGTGTGGTCCTGTTGTTCAAGATTCGTTGGTCAACATTCTAATCCGATTTCGATTTCCCCCGATCGTTATAGTTGGAGATGCAAAGCAAATGTATCGTATGGTATGGTTGAACGAGCTTGATCGTGACTTTCTCAGGGTTCTTTGGAGATGGTCCAATGACGAAGAAATACAAGAGTATCGCCTGAATACAGTACCTTTGGAACTAAAAGTGCATCATACTTGGCGACAAAATGCGTACAGCAGCTACTAGAATCATATCAGCAACTTTACCCGATAGCAGTTGACAAGGCAAAGAGAGGGATTTATGTAGATGACCTTCTCACTGGTGCGTCGTCCGAAGAAGAAGCAAAGTTGATAAGGGAACAACTCACTGAAATATTTGCAACCGGTGGATTTCACCTTCGGAAATGGGCATCGAACAGCGCTGCGGTATTAGAAGGCGTTCCGGACGCAGATTTGGAGGTGAAAATTCCTATTGAGGAGAATGGAAGTACAATTAAGACACTCGGAATGCAATGGCAGGCGTGCAGTGACGAGTTCCACTTCTCCTACACGCCAACCGAGATCCTTCAGCCCACAAAACGTACAATCTTATCGCAAATTGCGAGTCTTTTCGACCCGCTTGGCCTACTTGCACCAATTGTAGTAAAGGCAAAGCTGGTTATGCAGCGAATGTGGGAGCTGAAGGTGGCCTGGGTAGCAGCACCCCCCGGTGAGTTAACCAATGATTGGTTAGTTTTGGTACAAAAGTTCTCGCTTCTCAACTCTTTTCAGATTCCAGGAAAGGTGATCGACATGCGTGACTGGTCTCGTCTCTACCTGCACGGCTACTGCGATGCATCCGATGTGGCAATGGGAGCTTGCATCTACATTCGAGCCATAAGCGACAACGGCAATACTTCATCCCATCTCGTTTGTGCAAAATCGAAACTAGCACCGATAGGCAACTGCAGAATGACTACACCACGTCTGGAATTGTGTGCAGCGGTTATTTTGGCAAGATTAATCTCAATCGTGCGAGCTGCTCTTTCTGCGACAACGTTCTACGAAGTTCGGGCATTCTCCGATTCCAAGGTTGTATTGGCATGGCTAGCTGGCGGTGCTGCGCGGTGGAAGGCGTTTGTTGCCAATCGCGTTGCTGAAATCTCGACTAATCTACCATCCATCAACTGGTATCACGTGGGCACTCTGTATAATCCCGCAGATCTGATCTCACGTGGCGCATTTCCTGATCAGCTTCGTGAAAACAAACTTTGGTGGCACGGACCCCCATGGGAATCATCAGAGACAGACAAACAATTATCAACGAATTTGGATACCAACGAGCAACGACAAACCGACAAAGAGCAGCGAGCTACAGCCGTCGTATGTTTCACTGTGTATGAGAATAGATTTCTGGACGATATGATGGCTAGGTACTACCCAAACCTACAGCTTTTGCTTCGTATAACCGCTCGCATGCTTCGTTTTGGGCACTCTGAGTTCCGTTGCTCCTCTCGGCTCTCTCCCGATGAAATCGATCTCGCGTTAGAAAAATACATCCGACACACGCAACAGCTACATTTTCCCGGAGAAATCAGCCGACTACAAAGACATCTCAGCGTTGAACGTTGTAGTCCACTACATCAACTGAATCCATTTCTTGATAAAAGCGGTGTTGTCAGGGTGGGCGGAAGGCTGCAGCAATCGGATTTGTGCTACGATAACAAACATCCGATCTTGCTACCCCGACATTCAATATTGACTTCACTCACACTTCTTCACGAACACAATGAACACCTTCACTGTGGACCTCAGTCGTTATTAGCAGCCATACGAAAACGATTCTGGATATTGCGTGGTAGCAGTGCCGCCCGAAAGGTGTGTCGGGACTGTTTGATCTGCAGTCGAAACCAACCAGCACGCATTGCACAACAAATGGGACAATTACCACCGGACCGCCTCAAGCCACTTCCACCATTTGTCATTACAGGCGTGGATTACGCTGGTCCAGTGAACATTGTTGGATACTCTGTTCGTATGCCTTGGAACACGAGCGGTGCATCTGGAGGCTGTTTCGGATTTGACTGCATCATCTTTTCTCGCTGCCTTCACCAGGTTTATCTGTCGGTATGGAGTGCCCAGCAAGATGTACTCCGACAACGCTACAAATTTTCATGCATCAGCGAGAATACTCCGGGAACTCTACCAACAGATTGATACAATCGAACACAGTAATCAGGTTAACGATTTTCTCACCAATAAACGAGTTCACTGATTCTTTATACCCGCTCGATCGCCGCATCACGGGGAATTGTGGGAGGCTGTTATCAAGGTTGCGAAGGGATTTCTTAGCAAAATTGGAGGTAATTATAATTACACGTTTGAGGAATTAAGCACTCTGCTCTCTCAGGTAGCTGCCTGCATGAATTCTCGTCCTATATGTGCAATCTTGGATGACCCTGCTGATCCACAGCCTCTTACGCCCGCACACTTCTTAATCGGGCGACCTCTAGAGGCTCTCCCGGAAATTAACCACCTCGAACAACAGATAAACTCGCTATCACGGTGGAACTATGTTCAACGGGTCGCTCAAGACTTTCGGGCTCGGTGGCAGTCTGAGTACGTGCTGTCACTCCAACGCCTAACGAAATGGCAAGCAAGATCCCAAAATGTCGCAGAGGGTGATTTTGTGCTCCTAGTCAACGATAACGAGAAATCGCGACAGTGGCCTTTGGGACGTATTCTGGAGCTGTTTCCTGGAGACGATGGACTCGTCAGGGTTGTATCGGTCAAAACAGCAAATGGTATTTTTCGTCGAGACGTCAGAAAGCTTCGCCGGCTCCCACTAGACAGCGATGAGTACGTTCCAGGAAGAAATGGGCTGGAAATTCCTACTCGTAATTTGGTGGGCGTATTATGTTGGCGCGAGAATGAGAGACGTTACCCTACCCGTGATCGAAACCGATCTAAATCAAATTGTGCTCACAGACTTCGTCCACTGACCAATACACAAGCAACTGGATGATGAATTTTTCTTGTTTTTTAGGGGGCAACGATCTGGGCCTTCTGCCCTTTTGTCCCCATCGGATATAAAATGTTCTTTTGAGGTGAAATAAAGCAGTACGAATTGAATTGTTAAAAGTAAAACCACAAGCTTTGATTTATTTGCTCCATTTCCACAAGTCCGCCGGTATTTTATCCTCCTCGTAGTTTCGCGCTTTTCTTGGACCTCACGCTAACATACAGCTTCATGTCGTCGGCATAAATTAGCACTTTCAGATTTTTGAGGACGAAGGAAATGTCATTGACGTATAAAATAAAAAGAAGTGGTCCTAAATGGGAGGCTTGGGGGACTCCTGAAGTAACTTGAATGGGATTTGATTTCTTTTCATTGAATTTAATTATTTGTTGCCGGTTAGTTAAATATGATTCAAGCCACTTTAAGAGTCCAGACTCAATTCCATTTTTTTGCAGTTTGAAAAGTAACATTGGTATGTCAACACGATCAAATGCCTTGCTAAAGTCTGTGTAAAGAGCTTCAACATGGTTGCCATTATCCATTGCATTCAGTGAATAATTTACAAATTCTAGTAAGTTCGTGGATGTTGAGCGGCCTTTGAAAAAACCGTGTTGTTTGTCTGTTATTCGATTTTTGATTTGAAGAAATAATGTTTTATTGACAATTGCCTCGAAAAGTTTGGGAATGCAAGAGATAATAGCGATTCCACAATAATTACGTATGTCAGATTTCCGGCCAGATTTAAAAATAGGCATTAAGAATGATTTTTTCCATATTGTTGGGAAAATTCCTGATTCCAGTGACATATTGAAAAGCCAAAACAAAGGAGATGCACATTCCTTCGCAAGATTCTTCATAAATACTGGAGGAATTCCATCAGGTCCAGGGCCTTTGAGGGGTCTAAATTTTTTAAACCCTGCAAAATATCCTGAACTTGAAGTTGGTTGACAACAAAATTCCTTGGATATTCTGGATAAAATGCAAAGTAATCGCGGTCGCGATCTTCTTCTGAATACGTTGGTAGATTTCTTGAAAAAAATTTGAAAAAAGATTGCAGATTTTTTTCGAGTTATCGCCAACCTGTTCGTCAAGATGCATTGTTGATGGAAAATTCTCTAATTTTAATTTTGTTTTGACGTAAGTAAAGAAGTTTTTTGGACAGGACTTAATTTCAAGCTCAGTTTTTGCATTAAATATTTCAAATGCATTACTGATTGCCAAGTTCAATTGATCGCATATTTCCAAGTAAGTTGCTAAATGTTCACTGCTTTCGTGTTTTTTGTAAATTTTGTGGGCTTTTTGTTTTTGATTCTTTATATTTTTGATTTCTCTGTTAAACCAGACTGGATGTTTAGTGTTTCCGTGACGTCGTTTTTTCTTTAATGGAATCTCTTGTGAGATGATGTTGGATAGGATTTCGTAGAAGACGCCAACAAATGATTCGACATTTCCTTCGTCCCTGAAAATTTGTTGCCAATTGTACTTTTGCTGTGGCCAGTAATTTTTTGTTCGATTCGTTGGAACGGGTGTGTACATTCTGTACATTCAGCTTGTTGATGAAGTACGTACAGGAGTCACAGCGTGAAAGTAAACCTGTGATTTCTGTGAATAGATTATGCCACGGTATTGGCCTGTTGGCGGGCCGCTATAAACAATATGTAGGGTGGCGAATAGAGGAGTAGATAACAACGGACATAGCATAGTGGCGCTGCATACCTGGTACTATATTTTTTGTAGCTTGTGCTAACGTAAGAACTTAGTACACACGAGAGACGCGATGCGAGACAGGACACAACACTTATTGTTCTTACAAAACGTAAAAAGGGATTTAAATTTACCTTTTTAGTTGACCGGTTTCGGGCTAGATGTTGTCTATCTACAGGACGATGTCCGACCCGGACCCTAGTGTACCAATAGCTTACCCGTCTACAGCCGTGAATAATTCCTGGACGTTAATACAACATCAACGTCTTCGGGAAGCGTTGGATCCGAGAGTATCTTCGTTACATCGATAGGCTTTCCACCGAAGTGTTAGTGCTGCAAGAGGTTTGCTGGAAAGGAGCGCTTTTGCAATCCTAAATGGAGATGGTGAGTGGAGATGTCATCTTTACCCAAACGATTTAAATGCTACTAACAGATTTCGAATTCATGGAGAATCAACCCCGATTTATTTTTGTCCATGAAAGGGACACTTAATTGGTACGATCTGAACACCAATATCATTGTATGGTATCGAAAGTCCGTATGTAAAGCACGATTATCTTTACTCTCATGTTACAGCACACATGCCCTCGGCTAGCAACTTAGTAGCGATGTCTCTGATAGTGAATCTGCGGCTGTTGTGGCTGCTGTGGATTGGGGATTGGCGGCGGCCTAGCTGGCGGATAGCCCTGTGTAATGCTGCCACCTTTCGACATCTGAGCGTGCCGCAGAAGCACATTCAATTATATTAAAAATAGAAGAAAACAAAAGAACAAAATACACGATTCTCGTTTTGGTATGGTGTTTAAGTAATGTATCCAATATAGTACATCGTAAAATGCCAAAAAGCGTAAGCGGGTGTATGAAAGATGGTGCCAGTTGATAAGCCCAAAACCGAAAAAAAAAAATGATGTGCAACATAATTTACAAAATAAAAGGGTGATATGCGTGTTCAATGAGAACAGCCATGCTAGCAGTAGTTCGTTAAATCAACAGCGCTTACTTGTTGGTTGGAAGCGATCGCGTGCATTGGAATGCCTCCCTGACGAAGAGCCGAATTGTAGAGGATTCCTTCCGGCAAATGGCTCGTCTGTGTAGGAGGCTGTTGAGGAGGCGGTTGAGGCTGACGCAGATCTTTGCGATCATCGTGTTTTAGCTCGATGTGGTATGGAACTCCACGGTCCTGAGGAATCTTTTCAATAGTGATTGCTTTCAGTTGCGGTGGTGGCCCCGGATTTTGAGGAGGCTGAGGCATTCCTTGTTGGTCAAGTGTAATGTGATATACGTTGCCCGATCCAGGACCTGCTTTTCCCAACTCGGGTACTTTTTGTGGAGCAGGAGGTGGAGGGCCTTGTTGCGGAGGTATATCGACGTGATATGACTGACGCATCGGCATAGGCAAGTTGCCCTGGTAAGGCGGATAGATGATTTGTGGTTGTGTTTGACGGTTGTCCTGCGGATTCTGTGGAGGTGGTGGATTGCTCGGATAGAAAATCGTGCCCGGTTGGCAATACTGCGACTCTGAAAACATACATAAACAAGAGTAGTCATTTGCACAGAGATTTCAGAAAGAAACGAGCGAAGCAGAATAGATGGCAAATTCGTTATGGGTTTGAAAGCCTTTTTGTCCTGTTAAACTTTACGGCTTGGTTAGTTTCTCGTTCACTAGGATGGAGAGTACTGTCTGTTCAATGCATTCACAACTGTTTCTACATGTTTCAATTATTTACACATGGAACGCGACAGACGACGACTAATGATAAACTAGAAAGGATTTGTGAACGGAAATGTTGCTCTTAAAATTTACTTAAACGTCGGTTGAAAAAACGAAACAAAGTCTAACTAAAATGAGTGATTTAAATAAACAAGGAAACAGATAAAAATAAACTACTTTAATGAGAAAAAGTGAGAAAATTCCAAAGAAAAACATTATTGCACGTGTTGGAGGAGAAACCCTAATTGCTTATAATCATGACTTTTCCTTTCTAATATCGGATTCCTTTCTCATTCAATTCTAAACTGGAGCGGTTATTAAGATAGAACAGCCTGTTTCTGCTTGAGGATTCGTACTGGAATGAAACTGTTCTCAACTATGCGATAAAAAACGAGTTCGATATGATGTAACTATCTAATTCAAGTAATGCATAACTATCTAATTCAAGTAATGCATTAGGTGAGAGATTCTCTTCGTCGAATTTCTCTTTGGGCAATAGTTTGTCTATTAAACGATTTGCTGATGTTTTTGCCGTATTGAATCCTCAATTACACTTTATATTACCGTACTGTGTGTTGAAAATACTTCAACATGTTTTTACATAGCCGTAGGAACGCAAAGAGAAAGTCGACGAAGAGAGTGTCTCAATGTTACTAAGGACCTAATGCATTGTTTAGCTTGAATTGTCTGTACGCAATGACAGGCTGTTTAACCTTAGTGCAGTTCTAACAAACATTAAAAGTTCATAAATCATGACAAAAAAAACATACTTTTACGCAAAATAGTGCACAACATACTAGAGACGTAAAAAACATAGGTAGTAGGAAGAGCCATTAGAAGAAAAAAGAAAACAAACTAATAGAGCCCAAACAAAGGCAAACAGATATTAATATTAGTGTAAGTCACAGTTTTAATATCACACAGATACCACAGGAAAGAAGTAAAATCGATAATATAAGAGTATTAAAAGAGTTATGAGAGCAATATTACACGGAAAAATGGAGAATATAGGTAGAAAAAGAGCAAAAAAGATAGCAAAAAAGTCAACTCACTGTTCCACAGAACGGCACGGGCCCCTTCACCCGGGCCTCGTCTGCCCTCCTCGAGTTCTGTTTTATTTTATCAAATTGTTTAATAAATAATTTATGATTTTGTTGGATTCGAGAAAAGAAGGAAAATGATTTGCAGAAGTAAATATATAATAAAGTCAAATCAGGTATACACTAGTATAGTAAAGAAGATTGCAAAAATTTAGATCAAATTAAAAAGAATCGTAAACGAGAGCCGAAACAAATTTTTAACTTTGATATAGGAAAAAATGCTGTCGAAAAGTATTCTACAATCATAAGTAAATCTTCATTCATGTACTAGTCTTGGTCGATTGCAACTTAATAGTCAAAAAAAGAACGTTATACATACTCTGCGGCTGTGGGGGTGGATACGCTTGACTAGCGTTGGACTGTTTGTAGTATCCTTGCGGTGAAGGGCTGTGCGTCCGTTTGGCTACATTTACCGTTGGAGTGCTCTTGAAACAAATCCATTATCAATTTTTTTAAACCCAGTCGTAACGTTAGAGTTTCACCTATTACAAACCTTGTGTATCAAATGCTGTGGATGAGGAGGCATAGCAGTTGTCGTCCGCTGTGGCAGGAAAATCTGCTGTTGTGGAATATTGTGAATTGCAAACATCTCTCTGCCGAAAAAGAAAACCAATCACAAATTGCCCACAATTCCACTGATGTTAATCTTACACGGACTCTTTCATTTGACGCTTCCGATTGTCGTCCTCGTTAAGAACCTTTTTCAACTGGAGAAAGAGTTGCTGCTTTTCGTTGCGAAGTTCCTGCAGTTGTTTTTCAAGCATCTGTATTTGCTCCTTGGTTTCACCCAGGGTCATGACGTCTTGTTTTTCACGAGCCTCTCGCTCCTTTCGCAAACGTTCCTCTTCGACTTCAGCTTCTAACTCTAAACATAACAGAAAACAAATTATCGGAAATGAAAATCGCCATTTTCTCAGTTTAAATGCATACAAACCCTGTTTTTTGCGTTCCCGTTCTCTCATGATGTGTCGTTTGAGGGCGTTCCAAAGTTGCTCCTCCTTTTCGGTCTTCACCACAGGATGAGACGGTGGCTGCGGAGGCACCGTTTTTAGATACTTTTTAGCACTCATGCTGCCCGATTCAGGACGGATTTAGTTTCCAAAGCTCTGCGACGGAAAGAATGCAAAAACAATATAGAAAATATTGTTGAAGATCAAACAAAATTTCACTTTTTCTATAATGAATGGAGCTTACACGGTAAGAATCAAAAACCCATTAATGGGTAAAATTTCACCCATTTCCCTAAAAAGGGAGTCAACCAGGGACCTGGCGGACAGCGATTTTCCTGTAGCCAACATCTCTAACCACCGAACGTCAAAAGATGCATTGTTTGTAAACAAAGGTGGGGTTCCTACCCGTAGTAACAAACGTCAGACGGGCCTTATTCAAAATTCAAATTCAAATATGTTGCATACTGTCAAACGCTAGTGAATAGGATACACTACAAAAAAATCAATATCTTTTCCTATTAAAGCCTAGTGCGCAGCTGACAAGTAAAGACCTGAAGTAATTTTCGCCATTTCTACCGAAGTAATTTTGACAACTGCTCAAGTATGGGTGGAATGTCAGTTTTCCTTGCGAAATAATCGAACGGAATATTATTCCGTATGGAAAAGTGACAGCCCCATTTAGATTACACGAGCAGGCGTTACTAACGTTACGAATTTTTCCTTCCTTTTCTGCTGCATACAAAGTAAGTAATTCCGACAGTAAAAGCATTACTTTACCATTTCTTGTCTTATCCTTAGGGCTAGTAACACCTTAGGGCTAGTATGCAGCTCAAAAGTAATGTGCATTAGGATAGGACAAGTAATGGTCAAGAAATGCTTTTACTGCCGGAATTACTTACCTTGTATGCAGCCGAGAAGGAGAGCAAATTTCGTAACGTTAGTAACGCCTATCCATGTAATATAAATGGGGTTGTCACTTTTCCTCACGGAATAATATTCCGTTCAATTCTAGACAAAATAGTCAAAAGGTCGAAAGTAACAATTGTAAACAATGACTTAAAACGTAAATTTCCTGAAAGTGCCAGGCTGCTAACATCTATATCCACTACCAACGGAAAGGTAATAACTCCCTGCATCTGTTTCTGGTGCTTTTTTGTTTGTGGGAGCAAGCACCTCCCAGAAAAATACGCAAGAGGTCATTGTTTACAAATGTTACTTTCGACCTTTTGACTATTTTGTCTAGAATTATTCCGCAAGGTAAACTGACATTTCACCCATACTGGAGCATTTGCCAAAATCACTTCGGTAAAAATGGCAAAAATTACTTCAGATCTGTTCTTGTCAGCTGCATACTAGGCTTTAGTAGCAACATATAAAAATGTCAAATATAACACAGCATACATTTTATGAGCATTTTATACACATTTACAGCATTCACATACGACTAATGAACATACAAAATTGCAAACAAAAGTATTCCATTTGGAAAATATGTGTCAGAACTAATAGTTGAAAACCATAACATCTCACACATAAATTTGATTACGATTGGAAATAACACTAAGGAGTTAACGAATCATAAGAAGAAGCGTTAAAGCACAAAAGAAAAATCTTTAAAATTATGGCAGCAAATGTTGTGCTGGACGAGATGGAGCTTCCAATGAATTTGTAAGCAGTTTTCTAAGGTAATATTCCCTAATTTGCTTGAGTTTGTATTTTATTTTCATTGATAGGTCTTTTTCTGTAGATTTAGACCATAATTACGATTTGGATGAGAAATCTTTCTTCTAGACACAGTCGGAATATCTAAAAAGTATTCCGACAAATAGTTTATTTGGGACAGGGAGCAAGTATAATGTAAGTATAATGAATTCATGTTCATGTGTGTTTATTCAACTAATACAAATTTTGCATTTCATAGGGAAACGATGTCGCTGAGTTTACACTGGTAAACTATGGTTAAATTGGGAGAATTTTGGCACAAACTACTTCCAGAGGAGAAACAATCAAATTCATCAGATCAGTATGTGGAAGAACGGCTAGAACACCAGTATAATTATTCTGTGGATCATCCTTCTAAGAGTTTCATTTCGTCACCATCAATCCATACATCGTGTATTTTTCCTGGAGAAGCACAGCAACTGTATTGTAGTGCACATATTTGTTTAAAAATGAATGCTTGAAAATCATTAGTAAAATTATTTTCTTTATAATGCAAAACATATAATGCAAAACAATATGTTTTTCTTTCCACAGATAAAATATGAGTGCTTATTATTGGTATAATTTGTTTACATTTATTTCATCAACCAACCTTTTGATGTGTATGGAAAACAAATAATAAATTTTATGTGTACCTCTTATACCTTTCCATGCAGCCTACACATAAAAAGTATTAGTTTGGTGTCATTGCAAAATTCTATATCGATCACACATATACTTGATATGGATTTTTTTCTCAGTGTAGGGTTACCAGGTCCCTGGAGTCAACCTAGGGGCGCGACTCTTCCGGATTATCTCAGATTTAGAAAAGAAATGATGTTTAATCAAAATGTCTAGTCCAAACCGGATGAAATTTAAAAAATTCTAAAAAATCCGATTTAACCAAATTATCGGATTTCATCAGGGAGCTGGCGAGAAGTCATTTTGCTTTAGCCAACATCTCTAACATCCAAACGTCAAAAGATTCATTGTTTGTAAACAATACTGGGGCTCGTACCCGTAGTAACAAACGTCAGACGGGCCTTACACGCTCGTTCAGATCTACTCTAAATAGAGTAACTTTCACTCAGTTTCGTATTACCATGCTAAATGTCAAAAACTGAGTAACTTGATATAAGGAAACTGAGTAAATGCTACTCTGATTGTAAAAGCGCTATAATTATATAAATAGAGTAATTACAATGAAGCTGTCAAAAGCGAAAATTAGTGGTTCAGTCGATCAAGAGTTATCAAGATGGGGCTGTATGTTGTAATCAACAATAATTTTCACGTCAAAGTGCCGAATTCATTCCATGACCCAACAAACATCAATGCTGAATAACTGTATGTTCAAACAAATTTGGAGAAATTGTTCAGCTTTTTCTTCTAGTCTCCAAATTCCAGTCTTCTTCTAATTTCTCCAAATTTGTTTGAAGAAGCGGTTATTCGACACTGATGTTTGTTGGGGAATACAATCAATCCATAAATTTACAAATTCAAAGTATTTCGACTCTTCCGTTTCGACTGGACAGTTGTCGGAATCAATCAACAATTTCATTAAAATAAAATATAAAATAAAATTAGATACTGATTAACGTTTACTCAAATTTTGACAAGTGACCTAGTTAATCAGAATTGAGTAACTCTTTAGCTACTCTAATTAGGGTAGTTCCAGTTTTAACAAAACTGAGTCATTTTCTACTCAGTTTTGTAAAAATACAAACATACGTGACTGAGTAATGTTTACTCTAACCTTGACAGGGGATTTAATTAATCAAAAATGAGTAAACTTCAATTACTCTAATTAGGGTAATTCCACTTTTAACGAAACTGAGTCGTTTTCTACTCAGTTTAGAGTAATTACAAACGAGCGTGTATTCAAATAAGGCCCGCGATATGTTGCATACTGTCAAACGTTAGTAACAAGGAAAGGGTTGCCAGGCCCCTGGATTTCATCGAACGAAACCGTAACAAGCGATTCGCATCTCTTTCTAATCGACCAGTTTTGAGGTCATCGCTATGAAAGATAATCGACGATTTTTCACAATTTCATCCGATATTTCGATATAGTCGATTTTTGAAAAGTTTCATCGATTATTGTGAGTTAAACTTATTTAAGTATATTTTGTTTAGAGTGTCCATGGGCAAGATTGGCTGTCAGCTTGGCCAATCAGAAAAAAGGAGCGAAAAGCGCAGCGATGTGGTGTGGTATCAATGACATTTATATAAGGTCCGGCCCAACTGGCAGCTTGCATGTATTAGAAGAAAAAATATTGTAAACATTGCTGAGCAAGCGAGTGGTGACGTCACAGTACCATAACATCTCTAGAACGTGTATAGATTTAATTGAAATGATTAATTTAAAACGTTTGTTGAACTTATTGTTGAATGAAACAGACACACAAGCATCTCGAAGCTTAATCCTTTACTTCCCTGAAAGATTCTCAATGTTTTCAAATGCAAAAATACGTTCTTTACATGTTGAACAAAAGTAAATCCATACTCTGCTCCACCCTGTTCTATGTAGTTTTAGGAATTTTTCGAACTTGTCAATCGTTGCACATTCCGTCCCTTTTTCTAAGAGGTGTGCAACAGTTGGCGAGTTTTTAGACTGTGTAACAATTGGTCCAGGCTTAGAAATCTATTAACTAACGTCGAACACAAAGTGAAGGGCTGGCGTAATAAAACCTCTCATTTGGCTTTTCGAAGGTTAAAAACATTTTTTTGTTAATTCAAGGTTCAAAGAAAAACTTTAATTATATATATGTAATGAAAATTGATTTCTTATTGATAACTACCTTACTACTATCAATGATAGTTTGTTTTTCGTAAACCATTGCCGTGAACGATTAGGAGGTGTTTAGAATTCAAACCTATAAAGAAAATATGTATTATGCATATATATGTATGTCCTTAAATTAAACAAGTACCAAACAACAGACATTAAACAAGTACCAACTTTACATTAATCATAGCGGCATCTTTGTTCGTAGATCGGTTCGATGTTCAACGACTTTGTGTGCAGTGTGAATTTGCATCTAACTGGTTACATGTTTGATTTTCTTGTCATTTTTTCTTAGAACTGCGCTTCGTTCTTTTTGAAACTCCTTTTCAGAATTGGTTTCCTTTCTCCTTTGGTTTTTAGTTTTCGCTATTTTATGTTTGTGAATTTTTTTTTCCTCCAAACATTTCTTCATGTGTCTTACTCGAATATTTATTCTTTTGTTAGCATATGTTTGAATGATCTTGTCAGGTATCCCTGGAAATTGCTTTTTCAACATTGCAATTGATCGTTTTTCAACGTCCTTTGTATTCCGAAATCCAACTTCCCCAGTAATTGGCTCATTCTTGTTGTGGATATGATTGAAAAATGCGTCCATTTGATTATATATGTTGCTCCATGCATCGGATGGCTGAACAAGTCCTCCGAAGGAAAGGTCTTGAACATATTTTTCCGAGCATAGACCATTTTCCGACTCGTTTTGCAGTTCTTGAGTGTGATTACCTAAATCCGGGAAATTTGTCTTGAGTCCTCGAGCTATAAATCCAGCTACATATTCTGCGCCATCAGCTTCCTCCAAAGTTCGTTCAGTATGAACAAACTGCCACGGCTCGAGTTCCTCATCGTTGTCACCGTAGTCTTCGATGCTGTTCAAAGAATTTCGTGCTTCATTACTGCAGTCCTTTTTTTTCCTTAACATTTTCGCCATGATGTAATCTTCATCAATATGATTATTTTGCGTGTTCTGATTTCGTTTAAGTTGATTTATGTTTTTACCCAGAAAAACCAATCGCAAGCGATCCAGAGCCTGTAATGGCGTAGGATGATCATGTGTACCACCGTTTAATCTGAGAATTGCAAATAGATTTTCGATGAAATCCTGTTTCACTTTATAGGTCATAATGAAGACAACATCGAATTGCATATGCATCATAATCAGCAACTTTTTCACAGACGTTATGGACACCAAAATCGCCTTCTGGAAAGTCTTAAGAAGAAGAACAAATTAAATAAGTATTTGATTTCGATATGTGGAATTTAGTTGAATAAATCAACAGATGGAATTTATCATTTAATCTAGTTAGAGTAAACATTTTTCAATTCGAGTTTTAAGCTTTTCATTACCTGTAAGTGTGTGGCTTTCGGTAAGCACTGGCGTTGCAATGTTCTCATTACTCGCATCAATTCTGCCATATCATCGAGAATACGGTTTTGGTTTTCTAAATCCATCCCATAACATTTTTTGCTAGGCACATTTTGTTTGATTTGATAAGAATTCATGACATCGAACCAAAGGTTGACTTTTTCGATGATTTCGGCCAGTAGCATAGCCTCTTCATATTCTCCGAAATGGCGTCGCAAATTCACAGCCGTTGTATGACTTAACAGTTCCGCAGCAAGTCTGACGTTCTGCCTCTCAGCCCCAATTACTTTAATATGTTTTACCGATAGTTTAAACATGGCGTTCAATTCCACGTTTCTGAATTGTGGTTGCTCTCTTGAAAGTGGTTTTTGTAAAGTTGACGCTTTTTCGACCAACAATTCCAAGAATGTTTTTGTGACGAGTTTGCCTGTTAAAAAGAAAAAATGTTGGTTCTATAAAATCCCACTATTATGCGCAGCATTTTATTGCGATTTTATCTATATTTATATTATTTTTTTCTCTTCCGTGAAATACCATAAGTTCGCACAATTTGGTATTTTTGTTAAATTGTAGTGTTGTGATGTTTTCTAAATTTATATTATTTGCATACACTATAGTCAATAATATAAAACTCAATATTTATCTCAATTCAAGTCAGTAATCTATACCTAAATATACATCCTAATATACAGCTTTCGACAAAATGCACGGAAATAGGCTCAGTGCAGAACTATATCGGTCTACGGTGTATGCAATAACAAATTATTTTTGAATTGTTGTTAACTGTGCATTATTGCGCAGAATTAGGCCACTTTACGGTATAAGAAAATAATATTTGTTTATTACTTTAGATATATATACCTTTGTAATAAAATCCATGATCAAGGAGCCAATTTCGTACCAGCTTAAGAAGATGAGGAACGTCCGGGAAAAAGTATACGTCGTCACTTGTTACTGGATGCTTCATATGTGTTATTTCTTTCTCGCAATCTATTCCTATATCCTTCCACACGGTAAGGTTGCCACCACCTACAATCGTGAACGTTTCCTACTACTTGGAATCCAATAGTATGCAAACGTGTGATAATTTCGTTCAGTATGGGGATTGAAATTTGCTGGTCAAAACCAACGTAAATTGGTTGCTTCCAAGTTGCAAAAAGTCCACGCGCAGAAATTACCTGCATCTCTTTGTGGGGTCCAACTATATCATCGTTCCGTTTGTCACGTTCAACAGTTTCACTCACAGACATCTCATCGTATCCGAGGATAACGACTCGTTCTCGACGCTCCATCTGTCGACCTGCCATCTCAAGAACCTGGAGGACATCATCGAGTATTCCTTTTCTCATGTCAATGCTTGAAGCCCATTCACGAAGACTTCGAAGACATGGCAAAGGTATTTTCATATCTTTTCGCACTATCTCGTACGCTGGTTGACTATGATATCTGGAAAATATGTTATGCAACAATAGTACAAGAGTGATCAATTTGAGTAAGGTCTAAGTCTCGCTACCTCTTTGCTTTTTGCGTAACAGTCACTTACCTCAAAGAAAATGCTTTACAGATCTCTTGTGGCGTCCACACCACTTTCTTTTTCAAACCTAACATTAAGTTTGTTTGATTCAATGAAAAGATATTCAGGAATGATGATCGGATTCGATTCTGAATCACACATTCTGGAACGTCCTGCATTTCGTGGCAAGCTTTTCGCAGTGTTACGTTGCTGTTTGTTAAATGTTTGATACATTTATCGTTCTGTCGTATCGTGGCATTCAGTCCTTTGATTTGGGAATCTCGTCCTCTGAGCTATAAAGAAAATAAACTATTCTGAGCTACATAGGGAGACGTATCTTATTTCCGGCATTTTGATTCACTTCACCATGGGTTTTTTTTCTCAAACCTATCGGGCATAAAATGACCAACAAGATTCTTTGTATAAAAGTGCATCTTATGGCCAAGACTAATTAGTCAACAACAAAAAACCATGACGAAGAGAATCATGTCGCACTGTGTGCTCAATTTAATATATTTAAAAGTTATAGTGTATTATTATACCTGCATTCGTAGATTTTTGATTGTTTGACGTTGGTGAGCGATTATGAAGTGCAGTCGTTTTACTGTTCCTCGTTTGATATTTTGTTCATCATTTATCCTTGTGATATGAACCATGGACTCAAATATGGTTTTAAAAGTCGAATTCGATGAAAAGCTCGAGGTTAACCTGCCATCCACACCTGATGCAGGTTTTATTTGCTGGAGCACATCGTGTTGTTGTTGTTTATAAGGTTCAGCTCCAGTGATAGCATCACAAAGCAATTTAATATTATACTCCGGATCTTCATCGGCCATGCATGAAGGTTCTTTATCATGCAAAAGCGAACTGTGAAGTTGAGGATCGAATGACGTCAGCTCAAAGAAGTCCGATTCCGTAATGTCATCGTTTCGGATTCCATTTGATGACTCTTGATGGCATTGCTTATTTTGCTCAGAGATATTCGAGTCACTTGCAGCACGAAACACTGGATTCCGCATAAGAATTTCTTCCATGCAATGTGGTATTTTTTACATTCTACAGATTGCTTTTCGGACTGTTCCAACAATTGGTTTACCAGCTCTGAGCGAGACTTTTTTTCCATACGCTTTGCACGTTCCGATAAAATTGCTGCATCGGGAGTCGGATTCCAGATTGATGGAACAGCTTAAAATGAACGAAGGATACTAAATGTAATGTTGTTTAAGAAAACAAGAAGAATTAACTTACCATCTCGTTTAAGGTTGCGGCGTTTTATGTCTGGATCATGCATGTTATAAAAATCGCCTTTTGAAAAATGATTGGAACAAATAAAAAGTGATTTGTTCCTCTGCTGACCACAAAACAACAACCACTTTCTTCTTCGAACTTCATCCTTCGGAAGTGCGTGTAATTTTACGGAAAGGCTATTCTTGTTAATACCGTAACTTGTTACGGCACACTTTCTTACTGCACATCGAACCATTACTCTAATTCAAGTGGAAAGAGGACACGTTATTTGGAAAAAAATCAAAATATTGATCTCTTTGTTTAGGCAAACCGAACTTAAACAAGGAGATTGACGTCACCACTTCGATGACCTTCGATGATTTGCTATGCGATACAAAAACACTATCATGGGACACTAATATTACTACATATTTCATCATTTCACTAATACATGCTAGCTCTTTGGGCCGGACCTTGTATAAACGTCATTGGTGTGGTATCACATACCAGGCCAAATTATCAAAAATCAAAGTCAAAAAATTTCAAAGTCTTGTGGCGTGATGCGAACCTCGACAAGGTATTTTGGCATGCTAGCAGATGCCACACCTCCACCACATCAATGGGCGCCTGCCCTTACACCCCGTTCGCACTACAATCTATATTACGTGATATAGAGTATCTTGATATCAGCATCTATACATCTAGTTTTCACTGGAAATAACTTGCATGGCATTTGATATCAAGATACTCTATATTACGTAATATAGTTCGTAGTGTGAACGTGGTGTTAGTAATGTTTGTTATATTCTTATAACTCGCAGCTGTAGGCTGAAAACCGTAAAACCCCACTAGCGCCAAACAATTTTACTCTATTTGCCAATGTTTGCATTGTGGCGCATCTAGAGCGCTGTACAGCGCATCTGATTTTCTCCACAGCTCCACTAGATGCGACACTTTGTTGCCATATGGAAAAGCATTTTACTGATTTGCACGAGTGATTTTTTCCGGTTTTGAACTGCAACGAGAATATTCTTCAAATTACAGGAAAAATGTAGGTGATTGTAAACGGAAATGTTTGTTGTTTCAACAGTTTTCGATTGTTATTTTCAAACAGCAATACAGTTTGAATCATACTCAAATTTGTTTGAAACAATCCATATAAAGCTTGTAGTACACTGTTTGTCTAATAGCCAAATATTTGGCATAGGCAGCTAGACAGCTGACAGATATCATACATGTTTGTCAGATGCCTATCTGCCTATGACAAATATTTGGCTATTGGACAAACAGTGTACTACAAGTTTAAGCGTTGGTAAAATCAAGCAACAAATCTGTTTGTTTTCGTAGCTGCTAGTGTGCCTGTATTAGTACACTCCCGCTTAACTTTACTCAATTTTTGAGTACAATTGTATGCTATCTCTTTTTCTCTCACGGAAATGTTACTCAATTTTCGTTAAAAAGTGGATCAACTCAATTTTTGATTAGATCCACTTTTTACAAAAATTGAGTAACATTTCCGTGAGAGAAAAAGAGATAGCATACAATTGTACTCAAAAATTGAGTAAAGTGAAGCGGGAGTGTAGAGTGACGACACTGTCAAAATTGGAACCGAAATTTTCTGTCAGTGTCATTCCAATCGAGCAGGCGACCTGTCAAACGCATGTGAAGAAACAATAATAGATCATTGCACGATGGCGTCATCAATGCAGTTTTGACAGTTCAGGGAGGTTGTTTACGTGGACTTAGAATATTTTCGGTGAGATCGGTTTGAGATTTTGCGCTCTAAATTTATTACGATTGAAGAAAAATTGCCAGCAAACAGACACCAGTGCTTATTATCATATCATTGCTTGGATCTAATCGTACAGAATCCGGAAAACGCAAATGAAAAATTTCGTTTGAGCGGTCCAAATTCTAACACCTTGTAAGCAAGCTCCCTGAACTGTCAAAAAAGTGAGGTTAATACATTCCGTGCAATGATCTATAAGTGTGCCTGTATTAGTATTCTCGAGTACTTTTTCAAACAGACGTATCTGATTTTGTAAACAACGAGGGGAAGAAAAATTCAAACGTAAATTTCTCAAAACTCTCAGCACCCTCAAGGAAAGTATCATTAGCATGATGTTTGGAAAGTGTTATTCCTTGTATTGGTGGCCCTAGTTTGGATGAAAGTACTAAGGGTTTCAAGAATTAAACGTTTGAATCTTACTTTCCCTCTTTGTTTACAAAATCAGATGCGTCTGTTTGAAAAAGTACTCGAGTATTCAGCATTAATATTCAGTGTTGTCAACTCAAAGCATCAGGGATGCCAAATTTGTTATTTTCACAGGGATGACATGGCGTCACTCTACTAATACAGGCACACTAATTTCACCATAGTTAGATTAATGAGAGTTATTGTGTAAAATTAAAAGAATCATGGAAAAATCAAACTTATCCACTATGAATGGATGAGTGTCGCACCCCTAGGAGTCAACCCATTAAATGGGTATACACGACTTCCCCATTTATGAGTATATGGCATAAATGTCAGAAAATCTTGCAGAAAATGAATATTCTTTTACCCACCTCTGAAAATGACATTTGTGGAAAAGGGGTAAAAAATACCCATTATATGACATTTGTGCAATATACTCAAAAATAGGTTAATCGAATTTATGGATACTCTCCCCCTTAACCGCGTGACATAATTAATGGACCTTCCCTTAAAGGGTTATTGATTCCTATAGGAATTACAAATCACACAATTTACAGATTAATTGGGCCTCGAAGGCCTTTAAATTTATGGTTTAACATGGGTTTTGGACTCATAAACTTAACCATGGATAAGTCCTAGTCTTACTAACCCTGCATCCTCTCGAGTGATGTATTGTCCAGCTTATTCTTGAGTTCATCCATAGTGGGATGTTTAACGAACTTCTGAAAATCGGGCAAGTCAATCCGTAGACAATCACATCCGGGAAACAGAGTTGCAATTCTCCTCGGTGCTAGCAGGGTGCTTAGTGAAAAGGTACTCCGGAGATTGGCAAACGCAAACTCACCCGAGAGATTTTTGTTTTGTTTCCACTCTCTGCTAGACACCACAAGTTGAGTGACACCAAAGTGTCTGTCGTTTGCACCCCCACCACACAAACAGGCCGGAGCGTGTGAGTGATCTCTGAGGAGCACCGAAGAGAGCAGAATTATTTCACCGGGGAGAGTCACCCTGGTGAAAATATTTATTGCTAGTTTTATACCGCAACAGTTGAATTTGAACATTTTTACAATTTTACTGATTTCTTAATGTTCTTCGTCTTCTTTTCGGCGTATCCAAGCATATTGCTTATCGCAATTAGCTGATTGTCAGGCTCTCACAACCTAATGTTCTAGATGCACTTGCACAGTTATTAAGCTTTCGAAGCCAATCACCACCTATGCATGAATTTGTATATTTTGTGGCAAGCACAATGATACTTTTATGCCCAGGGAAGTCGATATTTATTTAAGTCGACTGGACTGTGAATCGAACCCGCCTCTTCTGGATTGGTAGTTCCGTGCTTTTACCGACTAGACTATCTGCGGCCCATAATTCGTAATGTTCATCTATGATATTCTGAAAGTACAAAAAAGGAACCGGGAGACACGAAAAAAACTTAAGACTGTACTTTCTTGTTCCCGTTTTCCAGCGATTTTTTCTTAATTTTTGAATCAAGGTTTCACTTACGTTAGTGCAGTGTAGTCCTTTTTCGCTCTTTCACTCTTCGTCGTTCACACTGCAGTGAGTGTATGAACGCTCAGGCAGCGAACTGCCAATTCTCTCGCTCTCTCGTGCTGTGTCGAACAATCTCTACTGTGGTGTCAGGAAAAAATCTCCGTAGAGACTGAGTGATGTTCACCAAAGAGAGCTAAAAAAGTGCACCCGGGTGATTCTCCCCAGAGAAATTGCAACCCTGCCAGGAAACCTAGGTAAGATAGATGGTGGATGGCAGGAGCAAACAAAAGTATTTCAACTATTTTCAATACCCATTTATGCTTACAAAATGCCCATATATTTTTCAATAACAACTTATTCAAATGGGTAATATTTTACCCATTTTCGTGTTTTTCTTATTTACCTATATGGGAAGGTCCATTAATTACGTCATGCAGTAAGGGGGGAGGGAGGGTTTCGCAAAACGTGACGATCCATACCAAAAAATTTGAAAGTCCATACAAAAAAAGTGACAGGGGGGGGTATAGACACTCAAGTAATAGACCGGACAACTTGCCGCCATGTTGTATCCAAAACGAACATTTCCCACACGATTTGACAGTTGTTTTGGATACATCCATTGTGCCAGAATCACGTTGTCCAGTCTATTACTTGAGTGTCTATAGGGGGATATAAAGTCATTGTTTGCGTGACGTAATTAATGGACGTTCCCTATTTTGACTGCTGCATACAGGATTGAAATATGGGTATATTTTTACTCATTAATTGGTTTTTTATTCCTGCCGTGCAGGCGTTTGACGCTTCGATGATCACGGTTAAGGCCGAGCTACAATGGGGAGCGCAGCGGCGCGGTATACGGCAGTTTTTGACATATTATATATGGATTATCTGTCAAAAACTGCCACACCGCGCCGCTGCGCTTCCCATTGTAGCTCGGCCTTTATTCGGAAACATCAATTTAGCTTAAACTTGAAGTCACACTGTAACCGGCCAGTACCCTTTAAGGGCAAAGTCAGTCGCGCGCCCGTTCGGGAGGTCGCGCAATGTTTTGCAATTTTAAACATATTTGATTATCTTTTTTGAAATTTTATTTCCGTCCGTTTGTGCTAAACTAAATGAAGCACAATTCTTGAGAACAAACCATGTTGATAAATCATGTAGTTTTTACATGAATCCGTTTCTACTGAAAAAAAATGCAAAAAATATAAGACATTGTCTCCATTTTCAAGTGCTCAGCTCCGTATTGTTCATTTTTTTGAAAATTGAAAAAGGTGCATCGATAGCAAACTTTTCAAGGAACAATTTGGCTACAAAACATTTTTATATATTATTCACAATTATTAGTGAATGTGATTGCAAGCCAAAGTCAAATTAGCATTTTATCTCATAAAATTAGCCTTCAATGTTGAAAGAAATCACGAGACGATGCATGAACCTGCGCTGGGGGACAAAAATGAACAAAATGATTTTTCTAACTAATCCACTGTGCAGAGCTTAGCCTAACTTTATAACAACCGAAAACATTCAATTTCTAGGCAAAATTTTAATACATTAGGAATTTGATAAAAAAAATATGCATACGTTTCCTACAACAAGCTAAATTTATTCAAAAGTTCTAAAGTTTAACTCGTTCGAAAGTCTCCAATGTAGTGCAGTAAACTTCATATAAGCATCATTATAGTTATTTTTGGTTTCTTCTTGCGTGTGATGTGTCATATGACTGAAATCGGTTCTTTTCAGATGCTGGTTAGATCTCCAGGGATTATCCGGAACATCCTGGACACTGCATATATGCATCATATGAACTATTTTACAACGTTTTCAATTCTCTTGAGCCTTTAGATGTCCAATTTGAGATGTCGTATGACCTATCTTGTGGTGTAATACCTGCTATTCATTGAAACAATAGAATATAATTAATTTGATTCTGCAACGATCGGGCCAAATCAAATAATTGTTGAATGTTGAAACAATATACAATGAAAAAGCGAAAAACTTTCAAACGGCAAAGACCCACTCTGAACATCGAAGTGAACTCAACTCTGTTCCTGCATTCATCGCTTGGCATCCGTTTGAATGTAGAAGTACGGATGAAAAACATGTTTCTTTCACACCGGGATTACTCGAAATTCATATGCAAAACTATATTATATTTTTACATCAAAAGATTGCTAATTAAATTTGCAATCTTATGGTACCAACAAAAGTACATAAAACAAAATTTCATAGCATACTTTTTGAATTTGCAAAACCACCTAAAACGTTCCACGCTATGGGAGCTCCGAACTGTGGGAGGTGGAGGACGAAAAAATAATAATTACCAACAGCACAAACCGTCTGTTCATTTCCAGTTTTAGTATATGTCCAGCCGTAGCTAGGATAGGATGTACGTTTCGTTTAGGAAGAATTGGACATCGAAAAGGATTATTTTGAAACGCCGACAACGTGGCATCAGTATTTTTCAGAATGAGGAAGTGCAGGGAAGATGTTTGTTCAATTGATACAATTTTTTATTCCTCTTTTTCAAATGATTAGTCTAACGGCTTACAAAATACCTGAATATATCCAAACTGGCTAACAGTCAGGTAAAATCGTTTGCACTTTATGCATCGTTCTATATTCCATAAACAACGAGTCATTTGTTGAATTCAAATGGATATTGCATATGTTGAATTAAAACAAATCTTTGTTTTTTTTTCCTGTGACCAAAACTTGTATTGTATTGGCCAGATGATACATACATTTTAGGAAAATTTGCAGACTATGTTCATCGACCACCTAATTAACTAACTTGAAGATAATTAATCCATATCAGAACCGTTTCGCCAATATTTGAAAGGAAAAAAAAATGTAGGCATATTATACATCAGAATGTTCAAGTGTTTTACGGAAAGTTGTATAAGTAATAAGAATATTTTGAGAAAATTGAAACCAATCATCTGACGATATTTTAATGTGCCTGGCATTTTTTTACAATAACGTTTTTTTAACCATTTGGAATGTTCTCAAAAATTTATAAAAAAAATAATAATTTGAAGACATTTTGTAGTGCCTTAAGATTTCTAAAGTACGTAAATACATTTTACAAAATTTTTAAAATATTAAAAAAAAGGTTACAGTACTCGAATGAATAATTCTCTATAATATTTCGAGAAAATTTAACAAATCCTCCGACAGCATCTGGATATGCATCACTCTTTGTTTTTAATGAATAATTAAATTATACATAATTTTGTTAAAAGCTTACTAGAATACAATACGTACATATATTTGAATCTAAAATATGCAATAATTATATTTTTGATAGTATTGTTAGAATTTTGTCAAACACTAATATGATTTTCTCA